>PVKN010039301.1:0-10905 GCA_004027915.1 Capromys pilorides | reverse complement strand
CAAGAAACAGAGATAGAAGAGTGGACAGATGCACTGCAACCACCACCACTTCTGCTTTGAACTATTGCCAGTTTTACCTGTTAGTAAAAGGCCAACTGCAACCCCAAAGTAAGATAGGACTAGAAGATTCAAAGACTATGGTCAGGTACAGAATAAAATTATAAAAGAAAATTCTAGAAACTTGGACGACATCAATTTATCTTCAAGGATATATTCTGGGGATTGGTTTGTTTGATTGTTTGTTTGTTTGTTTGTTTGTTTTCTTTGCCCATCACAAAATCAATTAACTAAGCCTAAATTACCTACAGCATGGCGAGGAAATGGCAACTGAGACGGGCGAGGTGCACCGGCAGAGGGCGCTCTCGCCAAAGGCATTTGCCACGGACATTTTTTGGAAGGCTTTCCTCTCAGCAGGGCCAAGAGAGAAAAGTACAGCGTTCTTTCCTAAGGAGCTCACAGCCCTCCCAACCAAGCAAGAAGGAAGGGGAAAAACACCAACAGGGAAAATTACAGCAGAATGCCAAAGGCAATGACCACGCTCCCTGGCAATCACATTCAAGGCAGGGCTTTCCCATGGTTCTAAGACTGTTCTTCTGTTCACTCAAGCTTTAAGAAAGATGCCTAGGAAAACTAGGTATCAAGCCAACCCACTTTCTGGCCTGCAGTAACCACCACCCCACTCCGCCTCGCCCCACTCCCATTATGTGTTCCAAGTCTTTATCTCCACTTGCTAGAATAAGCCAGTTCATTTCAGGGCCAGGAGGTTTGGGGAACATTGGCAGCCGTCTGTGTTATTAAGGGACAGTGCTGTACTTTTTAGATGAAGAGTACCCGAGTTCCCCTGGAAGCCGGATGCAGGCTGTCTGGGCTTGTGAGCTGTGGAAGCAGATGACCCTTCTCTGTGCCCCTCTGAGAACTGCCACTGAACACAGGAATGCAGAGCCTGGCCTCATCTCATCCTTCTCCAAAGCCAAAGCCAGCTTCCCCGAGCTCAGCTCTGCTGGGGGCTTCATTTATGTACTGGTCCAAAATGTTCCCCTCTCCCTGTCTGTGTCCGACACTACAATGACAACCCCGTTTCTCCAGCTCTGGCCTGGGCCTTCCTCACTGCTTCCAGTATGGCTGCTCCAGTCGTGCTTCCTGCTCAGTCCTCTGCACTCTCCTGGGTTCCCTGCCTGATGTCTGACTCTTGAATACTCTGACCTCACTTCCCTCAGAACTTCCTGTTGCTTCCTCCGGCCAGAATGACCTCTGTGTTATTCCTCAAGCATAACTGTACGCTTACCTCTGGGCCTTCTCGCTTGCTGTTCCCTCCATCCAGACTTGTACTGTCCCAGAATCCGACAGGCTATCCTCTCCCCCTTTCATTCCGAGTTACACCCAAATGTCATGTTGTCCCTGACCAGCACCTACCCCCTTATCCCGCTTTGGTTTTCTTCTTGATGTTCCTACTTATGAGTTAGGTCATATATAGGATCAGAGATACGTCTTTCCTCATTCTTTCTGGGATTAAACCAGTTCCTTGGTATGACATTCAGGGATGGGATATGTTCCTCCTTCTCTTTCTGGCTTGATCTCCTCTCAGCCCCACCACACACACCTCTGTGAACCCCATGCTCCAGACACACCGCCACTCTCCCACCTGTATGCCTTTGCTCTGCCTTCCACGCCACACCTATTTGTTGGAATCTGCATTTCTCCAGCCCATCCTAGGACTCTCGGTTCTCAGGATGAAGTCTTCGCTACTGTCCCTCCCCTCTCAGCCACTGGCAGCTCTCCTGCTGCGAGAAGTCTTTGCTGCTGGCCATACATCTCTGATGTGATGTTTTGGGTTACAAAACAGTTCTGTTTAACTTTCAGCATGACCGGACAGAGCATAGAAATTGAGCTCTGAACTCTTGAAGCCCAGGCTACTACCGTAAGGGTCTCAAACTCAAGCATCCATTGAAGCTGTATGCAAAGTAAGTGATGCACATAGTTGTGATCCGAACTGGTTGTGTCAGGTTGAGGAAGAAGTGCTGAGTAAATTGGATATGCATAAGTCTGAGTGTGGCTGAGGAGATTTACTGAAGACAAAAATATCCCAAGGGTGGCTTGTCTCGTGGATGGAAAAATGAGAAATGAAGACAGAAGGCTGGCTTCTGTTTCCAGAGGAGTTCTGGTCTCAGCCTTCACCTGAGATATCATCGCTTGGCTTCCAGCACTGCATCTTCAGCCTTCTGTGGCAGACTCTTTGGCCTCTGACAGGGACTCGCACGGGACAGCACAGTGGGCTCCAGGCCTTTACACAGACCCTTTGGGTCTCCAGCTCAGAGACAGACCCTCCGCACTCTTCCACACCTGACTCTGGAAGTAGCCACTGTAAGCCTAGTTCATAAATTATACATATGTAATATATATATATATATATATATATATATATATATATATATATATATATTTGTATATCTTGCATTGAATTGGTTCCTCTCATCTGCCCTGACTGATACAGTGGGCATCTTATTCTGCTCCAGCTGCTATAACAAAATATTATAGACATTCTATAAGGTTGAAACTGTAAAACAAAAAATTTTTTAAAGAGGGTAAGTAACAACATGATGTTAAGTACTTATAAATACTTCCTAACATGGTTTGGACAACTGTATTGTGCATTTCTGCTGGTCTATGGAAAGGACCATTTTTTAGTTGTTTGTGTTTTTTCTCTCCTTCATTTTGTATGCATTTCCTTTTTTTCTTCTTCCAATTTTACATGTATATGTCTGATAATATGAATAACTGGTTGGAAAACAGCAGCATGTATTACAACAACTACTGTGAAATTCATATTACTTTGTTAAGTGAAATTCTGTATCACTTGTAATTTTTTTAAATTCTAATTTTTACTTTCTTTAACAAATAAAAAATGCTAGAAAAAAATATTACAGACAATAAAAGTTAATTTTCTCACAACTGCAGAGTCTAGAGGTCCAAGATCAAGGTGTCACTGGATTGGTTCCTGCACCACTGCCTTCTCACAGCACCCTTCTAAGCCCTGTCTGTGTGTAAGGAAACAGAGGGAGACAACTTGGCATTTCCTCTTCTTTTGAGCACTCCAGTCCTAAAAGATTAGGGTCCCACCCTTGAGGGGTCACTTAGCCATAATTACTTCCTCAGTAGCCTTATCTTCATATAGAGTCTGAGAGTCACATGGGGTTAGGGCTTAGCTGGATTGTGCTCAAAAACACAAACACACACACACACACACACACACACACACACACACACATCCCTGTCCCTAATCAGTCCATAGGATTCCACTCTTTTCTAGGATTTCAACCACAGTAACAAGACCTATTCCTCTTCCCAGAATGGCCACTTTCATGCAACTCCCAGGAACAGATTCAGAAGTTTCCTCTGAGCAGGTGAGTTTCTGCCAAGCACACCCCGGCACCCCTCCCCACTCAGGTAAACTCGGCACCATCAGCTTAGGGCATTTGCCTGATCTTGATCTCTCTTCTCTCATTTCCATTCCTTTTCAAGATATTTTTCTTCCCTTGCATTGTGGCCTGCATATATATTTTTTTCATGTCACAGGACTTTTAAAGGGCTTCAGAATCACATTTTAATATTGTTATTAATTAATAAAAACAAGAACAATAGGCAACATTAAACCAAATAAAAGAGTTTTGCTTTGCTTTGTTTTGTGTTATGGGGCTATGTCTAAAGGGCATAAGAAGAGGAAGGTACTTGTTTAACTATAGGACATAAAGTGTGACTGCACATCGGAAACAGAGAAGTGCCCCGGGAACGAGAAAGGCTGCTACAGGTGAAGAATGCCTCACCAAGACCAGGCTTTAAAGCTGGCTAAAGATGCAGCTGATTTTTTTGCTATTGTCTCTTTAATGTTGTTCTCCCCTGGACTGACTATAACTGGATAATCGGGGAATATTAAAGACAGAATCTGTGGGGAATGAGTAGAGATTGAATGACTTATTTGGTACTTGCTTGGTTAAACTCTGTCATTCAAGTTTTGGAGCCAGCTAAGGCCAGCTTCAAGTCCCAGAAGGATCCTGCCAAGGAACTTCATCAATCTCCAAGATGGAGAGAAGAATACCAGCTCCAAGGTTTTCATAAAAGTTAATTTATATAAGATACACCATACACACAGAAGTTTTTAGTTCATGTTGAATTTTCAACCAGTAATAACCCTTACTATCATAACAATAATAACAACAATGGCTTTATCCCTTGCATCTTGACAAACACAACTTTCTAGATCCTAAGCAGACAGTTTCCTTTGAAAGGAGACAGCAGCCACTTGGAAAGACTGCAGCAAAGGTAGTGGCTTCCACTGAGCTAACAAATGTGTGCAGTGCATCCTGGGCAACTTCCCTTTTCGTGTCAGCCTCCTCAGCTATCCTCTGATTCATTCTCTTTCTAGCAAACCCATCCATGCACACCATTCCTTTGCCCTGCCCAGTGACTCCTCCTCCCTGCCTCCCTCTGTTATCAAATTCAAGCAAACTGTTCAAGTGATTCAACTACCTTTCTTTCAAGATTGGGACAGTCTTCATGTGTGAGGACAAAGATAATAATATCACTTTCCTCACCCACCACCTGAGAGAATAAATAAAAGCTCTGAACTGTGAGAAGCCCTTAGGAAACTCAGGAAGGGAACAACTCATCTCTTATCTATAAAGTAGAAGATTTGAACTGGGTGACCTCTAAAACCCAGGAATTACACAGAAACTCATAGCAAAGTGTGAGCCCAGTATATACTTTCACACTGGCATAAGAGGGTTTCTTTTACCTCTCCCTGCCCCACCTAATTAATCTCTATTTGGTAAGCTGTGTGATATTCAAAGATATCTGGAGAAAAATGAGTGACCTCCCACATCCAGTTCATACAAAAAAGCAGCCCAGAAACATATTAAACTCCTTAGCCACTTCTAAAGGGTGGCTGACCCCTACCACACATACAAGTATGGCAAGGGAATTAAAATTAGGATTAGCAACTGTTGGGAATGTTTATGTACAGTCCAAGAAAACATAGGGCCACTTTATCCAGAACAGACCCTTTGACCAGAAGCTGTGACCTTGGGTTAACAGAGGATGACAGATTTTGAAGTAGGCTCAAAGAGCAGTCTGGGAACACCAGGCTTCTGTGACACTTGCTGAATTTAGGCTGGAATGATCTGACCTAGAGATGCCACTTGCCTTTAAGGCAGGTTTGGAATTTGACAAGGCTGGCTTGTCAAGCAAAGCACCATCCGTGGGACTGATAGCGCCATCAGAACCCGTAATGGAATTATGTGCCTAAGATACACAGCTGGCAATTATGTTCTCAACAGATCACTTCAGGCAGCAATAAAGATAACTTGCTCTATAATGTATTCATTCATTTCAATATAGTCAGTAGTGATGTTAGAAAGTGTTCATATCAAGAAAAGACTGAGCTGTGTTAGAAAAGGAGAGATATGGTGCCTTAAAGAGATTATTTAGGAAAATGAAATGAATGTACATGAGCTACTTCATTACCTCATAAGTCAGTTTGGCAGGTGGTCCTAATATGCTCTTGGCAAAAGGGGGAATTAGAGCACCAGAAATTGTGAAAACAAATGGGCTACAGGTGGATCTTGTTTTTTTCTTTTGGGGCTCATTGGGATTATTACAGGCTATGTCAAGTATACTTCAAAAAGTTTGTAGTAGATTATCCTGATAATCCTGGAGTTTCCTGAACAGCCATGTGTTCGACAGCTCAAAAGAGAAAATGTGACTTTCAGGCTGCGTTCTGAAGCTCAACAGCTCCTGTCATACACCCCCTTATCACAGCTGTTCTCCCAGAGCAAGGAAGTCACACGGGGCAAGAAATGGACATTGAAAGTAAAGTGAAACACACTGAGGTCACCACACAGGCAGAGGGACTGTCCCACAAGGGGCTATCCTGACGTTTCTAAAGAAGGTAGACCATGAAGCTCATAGGACTGCATGCCCAGGCTTGGCCTCCTCCCAGCCTCTACATAAAGCTTGCTCCTTCTGGGATTAGCCACAGTTAAAGTTAATTTATCAACTTCCTCCTCCTATCCCCAAATTAGCATCTTCATCTTTTCTATTTTGTTTATTTAACAAACATATATTCACTAATTATGCACTAGGCCCTGTGTTGGGAGCCGAGGACATAGCTACTTAAAAAAAAAAAAAAAGATAACATCCCTGTCCATATGCCCCTTACATCCTAGTAAAAAGCAGCAGAAAATAACCAAACAAATGACCAAATACATGACTATATAATGCATTGTCAGCTGAGAGTGTTCTATGAAGAAAAATCTAGGGAGATAAGGAGAAATAAGGGACGGGTAGACAAGAATTCCTCTCTGGTTAGGACACACCTCTCCCCAGTGAACCTGCAAGAACTCTGGGAAGTGTAATATCTTAGTATTTGTGTATTTGTTGAACAATGCCAATATGTGCAAAGGTAACCATTAAGCAGAGAGGAGCTGGATGAGATCCAAAGCAAGGAAGCAGTGCCTCTGGGGGAGAGTGCCCAGATGAAGAAATCGGGAAGGTCTTGAAGTAGGATTGCGCGCTCCTTGTTCATGGAACAGGAGGAGACAGTGCAGACAGAACTAGGTGGAAGGAGGGCAGGACACATTTCCCCATATTTAAATCTGCTCCAGATTAGAAACTACAATAGATTTCACTACAGATACCATTTTATTTGCCTCATTCCATTATCTTTTTTTAAAAAATGGTTCTCCAAATTCCTCCCTCCCTTGATTCCCCTTTCTCTGTCATCTTCATCTAGGCTGCATTCACTTTATCCTGGATTATTCAAGAGCCCCCTAACTGGCCTTCCCATCTCTTGCATCTTAACTTGCTCTATTTGCTTTAGTCTAAACTTCTAGATTAATTTTCCAGGCATTGCTTTCATCACACCTTTTCCTCTATTGCATAACAGCGGCTTGGCATGAGCTATAAGATAAAGTAGAAGCTCTGTAACCTGCCTCCAACCCGGTCCAGCCCAAATGTCATCGCCCTAGAACTTCACTCCTACCTTTGTCACTCTGGAAGCCTCACCCGTTGGGCCGTTCTCTGCATAATCACTCCCACCCCACAGCCCAAGACTGATGTGAGTCTGTGCTGAGTGGCACAGCCCCCAGTGGACTCCCTTCCTTCTTGAACAACTAGAAAGCAGTATATATCTAGATTTGTCTGTCTGCCTGTCTATCTATATTTCCAATTTAGTGCTTTATATAGAACAGAGTACATGACCGTTTGCTTTCAGTGAGAGCAGGAACCACACACTGTACAACCTGTACATCACGTGAGTGCCATATGTGTACATCTCCTGCTTTACATAATAAGTGGATGGTAAATACTAAGAAAGCCTGCCAAGTTATCATCAGACTAGGTAAGAAAAATGAGATCAACTGTGTCCTTAAAGCCCTTCCTTTTCTGCAGGCAAAAAGGCTTTTTGGTACAAGGTCATCTTCCTCTTAATAAATGGTAAGCTCATGGTCACTGCCTATATTCAGTAAGTAATTAGCTAAGTAAACAGATGTCTAACATATTTCCATTAAACACTAAGTGTATGTAACTACAGCTTCTACAGGGAAATATTATTCATGGGATAAAGCCAAACTTGAGAAATGTATATACCCATGTGAGCCTCTAGTAGTTAATGCTTAAAAGATCAGATAGGCCTCATAAAAGTAAGAAGAATATACATTTCTTCAGTCTTCCACACCACTATCAAAAGCTGGGCAATTGTTATCATCTGCCCATGTAGAAAGCTCACATGAGTGCCCACAGAAACATAGGCAAGATTTATAAAGCTAGCCTTGCTCTGGAGAAGATATAAAATTTCACTCTTAAATAGAAAGGTTTCCTCTAAGAAGCTAGACTACAAATTCTTTTGAGCTCGGGATGCCTGACGGCCTTGCACAGTCACTCAACAGAACTGAGGAGTATGCACAGTCTTTTATATGGGCCTTTGAAGTCAGCCCCTGCCAGCTCCTTTGAAGTCCTATCTTTCAAAGTAATAATCATAATAAAGTTCAAAATAACTGACACAGAAACTCAGTATTCAATTCACATTTCCCCTACTTTTAGTAGGATGAAGTACTTGAACAGAAGGGGGCAAGTGAGGTTGAGTGGCCAATCACCAACTTCCAGAGAGCTTTCCCATTTTCTTTTCCCCTATCTGTACCCCTAAACAGTGAGGCCACCCTAGTTACCACCTATGTGAAGGCCCAGGACCATCCTTACCCACAGCGAAAATAGGCATAGGCCTTGCTTGACACAATACCTAGAAGCCCTCCTTCTATACTCCAGATCCTTCCACTGGCTGAAACTGGGATTCCATTCTAGAATATCATCTCCACAACTCCCTTCCTTCTCATGAACTTGCAAGATTTTGGGGGTGGGCAGAAAATATTTCAATTTGTCATTTGTGTCCTAATGCAGAAGTTGAAATTCCAGTGTTTACAGGACAAGGCAGAGTAGGAGAGGACTGAAGCAGCTAGCCCAGCTCCTAGCAGAGCCTAACAGAGCTACTGAGGGTCCAACACCATGCTACTGTCTAATTCTAAGTAGGCAGAAATCTAGGTTTTTATACGAACTATCACAACTTTTTTAAATGTTGACAATTAACTCTGATTTGGGAAGGCCCTGTATGGACCAAACCAAAACTACCTTCCGGCCAATGGAGAAGGAAGTTTGCAAACTTGCTCAGTAGTGTGCAGGAAGGAAGAGGGGGAGAGCCAGCACCTGCCTCATGATGATTTAGGAAGACAGGGGTGAAGGGGATGGTCAAGGGGAGAGCCAAAGAGAGTTACTATGAGCATAAGTAAGTCAATCCGTGTAAAAACTAGCACAGTGCCTGAGAATAGCAAGAAACAAATGTTAGCTATTATCATCCCCTTTTCTATAGTGTCTCCACAACTGGCTGTCTTTATGATTCTGGATACTGATAAAATTATTAGGTTAGCATGTAAGTACTCTCAAAGACCCAAACATGCCGAGCCCATGAATGCAGAAATTTTATCATTATTTCCTAAAGATGGCTTTATAGGATGCAAGAGACTGGTAAATGCTTATGCAATTCTGTTTGGCTCATTTTAATATCATGTTCCTTCTATCAACTTCCTGATTTGCCTTCATTTATCTGCAAAGAGAGGCAAATAGATACTTAACCTTAGAATTTTTCCATGGACTCTAAAGAGATACTATCTTTCAGTAAATATCAATAAGTACCTAGCAGCTTTCAAAGTACTTAGACATTATACAAGGAGATCATATTTCTTCAAAGCAGATAAAATAAGAATTTTAGAAACATTCATGCCTCTGGCAGGGTCCAGAGAATTGATCTTTCCTGTTGTACTGAAACAACTGCTGACAGTGAACTTCATCATGATCCACAAAATTGAAGAGCACAAGAAAAAAACCTTTTAGGGCTCACTCATTTGCTGAGGAAACTAAGACCAAAAGCATCCAGTAATTTCCACAAAATCACCTCAGCCCGTCTTGGGTGTTTCCCCGTGCCTGCCCCTGCCACCTCTGCCAGCATTTTATTTATATTAGTTACACTGAGTTGTTGGACAGGATTCAGCCCTCTAACACAAGAATTTTTATTGCTAAAGATGAGTATAGATGTCTGTGCAGATTTTGCATTTCTTTTGATTAAAAAAAAGGAAATAGTAGAAAACAATGTAGTTTGTTCTCAAAAATACTTGTTGAGGATCGGAGAGATGGTTCAGTGGTCTAAAGCACCTGCTTAGGAAAGCGTAGGCAACCACAGGGACTGTGGTTTGATCCCCAGCACCACGTGCAGCGCCAGCCCCACCCGCAGGGCAGGCTGAGCCAGCCATAAAAAATAAAATAAAAATAAAAATAAAAAAATTAAATCCCTGTTTAATGACATTGCTTGACGCTTTCATGCCACATCATGTTGTGATGCCAGAGAAATGTTCACCATTTTATAAAGTAGAGGGAGGACCTGGATGCCCTCATGCATTGTGTTCTTTGCCTATGTGTCATGCATAGGGTTCATGTGTTGTGAGGGCATAAGGCATTTCTATTTCCAAAAGATAAATCAAAATGAGTGTTGTTTGATTTCAAAGGACACGACAAAGACAGAGCCAAAGCCACGTGATTTAGTGACTGCTGAGGAAAAGAATAAGGAAAGACATGTGGAATTGCTGGCTAAGCTGAGCTTGTATTCCTTGCTCTCTACATAATGAACTTTTAACTGCTCAAAAGTGCAAAACAATACTTATTCTCATCTAATCAGGAGGAAATGGCGCAACTTTAAATGTCTTACATCAGCCAAGTATGAAGACATTTTTCAAGACACATATTCACTATAGCATAACTATTCCCTTTCCGAGAAGACTAATCAGCAAAAATCTCTTACACATTTGCAAAATGCTATAAAACCACCAATTCTTCCCTAGCACTTTGTTAGCTCACTTTATAGCAAAGGTGGTACAGAAAGAGGTATAATCAGGAATTTTATGTAACTCATGTTGCATCCTGTTGCTGAGTTCAGTGAGCCATGCTGTGCTTTTAATGTTCAAATCAATGTCCAAATCTTTCTTTGGGCCAAAATAAACCAATTGGTTGAATCTGAAATAGCTGCTTTGTTAAAAATTGGAGTAATTTATAAACAGAATGGTTATTTCCTTATAGCAAAAGAACAAAACCCATTCATAACCTATGCTCGCTTCTGATGTTCAACTCCATGCGCCCAAGTGCAATTCCTGAACATAAGCCATGTCAGCACTGAGTGCTTAATACAGGCTAATATATTGGCTCTTTTTAACTGGACTATTAAGCCCATTATCATTTAATGAAACAATTTTAACTTTATCCACAAAAACACAGTGCCTCCCCATCAACTCCCTAAAGGCAAAACAACATAAATTT
>PVKN010039300.1:0-11189 GCA_004027915.1 Capromys pilorides | reverse complement strand
ATTACAGGTGTGTACCATCACACCTAGTTTCAGTGGCTGGCATGGTGCAGGGGTACCAGCAATCGAACCCAGGTCCTTGTGCTTTCCAGGCAGATGCTTAGACCACCGAGCTCTCTCCTCAGCCTGAGTGCTGAGATTACAGGCATGCGCCACCACATCAGGCTAATAGTCTACAATTTGATGCACAAAATTATTTGCCTGGGAAACTTTAAGAAATCTTGATGCCCCTGTTGATGCCCAATAACAACCACACATCTTGGGGCAGGTCATCAAGTGCTTTTTTTAAGCCAAGACAATCCTTAGCAGGCAGCCTAGATTGACAACCACTGGTCAGGACATGGCAGAGCCAAACATGAGCTTGTTGAAAATTCATTGATTGGGCTGCACCACAGCTGGGGGAGTTGGCACGGGTGTAAGGACCAAGTCGTCAGGCAGCACACCGTGCAAGAGCACGGGATGGCGGCTGGTGCTGGCAAAAACCTCTGGCAGTGCAGCACGTGACCGCAATTCAGGCTAGCCTTGAACTCACCGTGTAGCTCAGGCTGGCTTTGCATTTCCAGTCCTCCTGCCTCACGCAGCCTCCAGAGGGCTGGGATTACAGGCGTGCACCGCCTTGGCCAGCTCACGAATGTTTGTTTCCGAGAAACTCCAACGTGATGTTCATGCTGAAGATCAGGCCTGCCTTTTGACAACCACAATAGATCACACAATCGCAAAGCATGAAGGGAGCAGGGATCACTGTCAATCCTCTGGTTCTGCAGATCTATGCCAAGTGTCCAGGTGACGTTCCATTAGTATTGTACTGGGCCTCGTAATTGACGGTAGCTAAGATTTTTGAACTGTCATCATCATTTTAGGTTAGCTTAAAGTCTATTTAGTTTAGTGCCATACCCCATCCCATACTGGGGATCGGACTCAAAACCTTGCACTTGTCAGGCAGGTGCTTATGCTGCTGAGCTACATCCCTAGCTCAATTAGCTTACGTGCACACCTGTAATCCCAGGACTCCTGAAGCTGAGGCAGGAGGATTGCTGCAAACCCAAAGCCAGCCTGGGCTACAAAGTGGGTTCAAGTGCAGCCTGAACTACATAGTGAAACACTGTCTTAGAAAGCCAAAAAAACAAAAACAGACTCAGTGTTAAGAGTGCTGCTGGCACAAGCTACGAAATGACAGTCTCCACGCCAGGGAGATAGCGCAGAGGCATAAGCACCTGCCTGGAAAGTGCAAGGTCCCAAGTTTGATCTTCAGTACCGAGAGAGAGAGAGAGAGAGAGAGAGAGAGAGAGAGAGAGAGAGAGAGAGAGAGAGAGAGAAGACAGTCTCCAATGGAACACAATGGAACACTTCCTATCTTATCTGGCTTGTGCAGTAACCTCTGCCCAATTAAATTGATTAGAGGGGACAAAAAATCATTCCTTAATGTAGCACTTTACACACTATTTTTTCTTGCATCTTACTGTATCCTAGATTTTCTGCAACTTGCAGTTTTTCTCTCCTCATTATGAACTTGGAATAAAAGCAGCTATTTTTCAGCTTTTGTATTCTGCTTAACCAGGCAAAGTGCCAGGCATGCTGTGGGCATTTAGTAAGTACAGTCCATCCTTTGTACCCAGGGTTTCTGCACTTAGAGATTCAGTGGTGAACCAAAAATACTTGAAAAACAGAAAGTTCCACTTACTGAACATATGTGGACATTACCTCTCATTATTAGATCTTTAAAAAAAGTTTAAGGGGCTGGGAGATAGCTCCGTGGCACAAGTGCCTGCCTGGCAAGTGTAAGTGCAAGGTTGTGAGTTCGAACTCCAGTCCCACCAAAAAAAAAAAAAAAAAAAAGTTTAACTACTTATATGACATTTAGATTGTATTGAGTATTATCAGTAACCTTGAGATTAATATACACCCTGGAGAATGAGAAGAGGTCATACACAAATACTGTGCCATTATTTAAAAGGTACTAGCGCATCTGTGGGTTGGGAGCTTGGGACCAATCCCTCATGCACCGAGGGACCGCTGTACTCACAGAAAGCTTGATTGCGAGTTAGTCAATTGCCATCTTAGTTCTCAGTGCATTCCCAGGCCAGGTTTCACTGGAATCTTGTCTTTGCCTTCCCCCTAAAAACTCTTATCTCTTCTCAGAGCAAACCCCTGGATACAACCCAAGGAATCAGCTCTGTTTTTAAAAAAAAAAAAAAATTGTGCCACTTCAACAGGCTGGAATAGGGCAGCTGATTGCTGTCACCTGCTGTCCGGAGCGAGGCTCAAGTGCAGGATTCTGAGCAAGCTGAGGCCGTCCAGCCCTGAGACAGCCTCCAGAACACCTGCATTGCCATGCAGGTCATGAAGGCAGCGGCCCCAGCGCACAATGGCCAAATCTGGGCACTTTCCGGCTGCCTTCTTGGCTAGTGTTTCTGTCTACTTTGCAAAAATTGCCTCGGAAAACTAAAGGCATGAGCTGTGGTAGCAGAAAGGGGACTAAAACAAATGCGTCACTGTCCCGCTAGAAACCTAAGGGAAGGCCAAAGAGCGGGGAGAACAGGCCCTCAGAGCCAAGGAACAGACTGCGGTGGGGCGCTGGCTGCAAGGATTTGGAAGGCTGTGCAGCGTGGACACTTGGAGCTCTGTCTCCACAGCCGGGCTGGCAGAGAATGCGGCCGCCCAGGAGGAAGGAGAGCTGGTGGCCTTCATCCTGGGGCATGTCTTGCAAAGCAATTTCATGCTTTAGGCTGCTCAACCCTAAGCCTCCAGGGCGAAGGATGGTCTCCAAACTGCACTCACAGTGTAGGGATTGCCGCAAAGCTCAAGAAGGGATATTTATGTATAAAATTAGTGTCCTCCTAGTAAGAATGTGTTTAGGGTGATTCATCTTTAAGGAGAAGCCGCTTTAGATGTGTGCAAATGTCACAATGTAATGGCGGTTAGGATTTGGGGACGCATCCTTAGTAGTGTCAGCTGCTGTTTGCCCCTAAATCTCACTGTGACTGCTTCTCCTGTTTGTTTTATGAAGGAAGCTCCTGCAGGGTCTAGGGTAATGTGTGAGGCATAACTGGGGTTTCATAGTGATTTTTAAAGTTGCTTTTTGTTTAGGAAATTATATGTATTTGTAACTAACCTAGGAACTGTGACTGACATTTTACAGGAAAATTTTATTTATTTATGGGAGGGCTGGCGAGATAGCTCAATGGACTAAAGCACCTGCTTAGGCCAGCTTAAGCAAAGCATCGGGATTGTGGTTTCTCAGTAGCACATGCTGTGCCAGCACCGTCCCCAGGATGTACAGGCGCATGCCTGTAATCCTAGCGCTGGGGAAGGTGAAATCAGGAGGATCACCACGAGTCTGAGCTGCACAGTGAGACCCTGCAACAACCAAATATGCATAAAAATAAATAAAACTATGTGTATTTATGGGAGAATAATGGCTGGGAAGTTTTAAAATAGCAGTTGGAAGGGCTGGGGTTCGATGCCCAGGACCTGCCGTGCTGGCCTGCCCTGGGGCGCACTGAGACTGCAATCAAGACTGGGCAGGGTGGGGCCGGCAAGATGGTTCAGTGGTCTAAAGCGCCTGCGTAGGAAGCCTCAGGCAACTGCAGGGACTGCGGTTCGATCCCCGGCACCACATGCTGTGCCAGCGCCACCACCAGGGCAGGCTGAGCCAGCCACAAAATAAATAAAGAAAGAAACAAACAAACACAACAAGCAAACAAACAAATAAATAAATAAATAAATAAAATTAAAAAAAAAAAAAAGACTGGGCAGGGTGGTGCACCTGTAATCCCAAGCTCTTGGGAGGCTGCAAGCAGGCGGATCATGAGTCCAATCTAGCAGTGAGAGCCTGAACGCCCTGTAGACCCTTCCCTAAAATACCAAAAGAAAAAGGATAAAAGCTTCAAAATAGTGCATCAGTAGGGATAATGTGACATCCAATAAATGGACACAAACAAAATGTCATTGCCTTAGAAAGTGATACAACTAAACAGTTCAGTTTTTTGAGCCAAGGTCTGAGAATGTACTTCAGGCTGACCTGCAACTAACTCACAGTGATCTTCCTGCTTCTGCCTCCCATGTGCTCAGATGGTGAAAACAGTACTATTTATGGTTGGCATTGTATGGCACAAAGTAGTATACAGGGCTAATTTTTTGAGGATAAAACAGGCCAGGCACTTTGGTGTCTTCAGACTACAGCTAACTTAATGTGTCTGTTCTCCACCTTTCACTTCTTACCTAATCCATAATAAAAAATCTCCCAGAGTCTGGGCATGGTGGTGCATGCCTATAATCCCAGCGTTGGGGAAGTTGGAAACAGAAGGATCACTATGAGTCTGAACTGTGTAGTGAGACCCCATACCAAATACATGAAAAAAAAAAAAAAAAAAAAAAAAAAAAAAAAAAAAAAAAAAAAAAAAAATAAAAAAAAAAAAAAAAAAAAAAAAAAAAAAAAAAAAAAAAAATCGAAAAATCCTGGGCAGGAATGAAAGCATCTTTCTTTATAGCTCCTACTTCAGGCTCCTTAAAATTCAGACGGCTCTCATTATCAACTGCATTCTGCTTGTCCTGCCAACCCGATTCTGGGAGATCAACATCACTGTAGCACCTGCTGTCACACATTCATAAAAGGTACTCCTTTATCAGCAATGTATACATGGCTCAGGTGGCAGTGGGATGCGTGGGGTTGGGCATGCATGGGAAGAGCTGCGAATGATCTCGCTCTCCATATGGCTTAGCATTGGCCATTGACTACTGCTTTGTTTGGGTGCCCTTGTACTGTCACGTCCATCCCCCGCAGTGGGCTGTCACCCCTATATTTTTTTCCTTGGTTTTGGTTACGTGATTGAATCCAGAGCCTTTGCACTGAGCTACATCTCCAGGCTCTTATTTTGCAGACAGGGCTTGAATCTGTGATCCTCCTGCCACACTGAGTCCGGGATTACAGGCATGCACCACCACGTCCTCTCCTCCCCAGCCCCTGGTCCTCGCTGTCAGGACTGAGATGGAGAGGGTGCCCAACATGACACACCACGGCCTATTTCAAAGCCTTATCTTCATGGGAGTCTGATTTTGCCTTGCCCTGCTGATAAAAAAGGACACATGGACACACACCAGTCTTGCTACTTTAAGAATGTACTTTATACAAAATAACCAGTTCATATGGAAATAAATCTACAGACCTCCAAGGTTCAAAAAGCTTTTTAAAAAGTTCTTTTAACAAATTATCCAATACACAATATTGAACTATTGAGGTAAGTGTCGCTCTCAGTGATACAGGGATGTAGCAGACCACCACAAAATATACATAATATAAAAATAAATAGCACTGCCCTTTCCAGTATGGCCAGGAAGGTTCCCAGGGGTCTGGCTCTTGCAGCAGGAGCTAACCGTCCAGTACTGGGTGCCACAGGCTGCTGGACCTGGGGGCTCCTAGGAGCAGCAGCAATGCGGGTGAGTGAGGTACCTGGTTCCTGCTGGCAAAGGAGGGGCCACACTGCCTACCCATGGGCACTGGCAAGCACTTCAATAACTTAATAGCCATAACTCTGCCCCCCCACAACCCTCTGAAAAACACATGTAGGACAATCAGCTAGTTACCAGGTCAGAATGAGGGAAGAGACTGGGTACAAGTTCATTTCCAGGAGAAGACAGTCCTGTCGTGTGTGCGGGTGTCTGGCACAAAGGAGCAACACCCAGGCTGGAGCAAAACTTGTTGCAGATCATGAGCTGAGATACAATAAAGCTCACCCCACTCTTCCATGCTGAATTTTTTTTTTGGGTACTGGGGATTGAACTCAGGACCTTGCACTTGCCCGGCAGGCGCTTATGCCACTGAGCTATCTCCCCAGCACCTGCTTCTGCTTTCAGAGGGCAGAGTGAGGCTCTGGGGTTAAGGTTGTACAGTGGAGTTGGGGCCCAGTGTTTTCCCATCTAGTTGACTCCACCACATTTGTAGTTCCTGCCAGCAAACAAATGCCTCCATGCTCAACTCACTGCAACCATCCAGAAGAGCCACGTGGGGAGACAAGACCTCCCAGACACCCCACGACTGAACACTACGTGACTCGCTGAAACACAGAACTGACTTCCCTGATGTGGGCCCATGTAAAATCTGGCCAGGGCTGAAATGACCAACAAACACAAAAGGGAAAATAATGCTAGAAAACCCCTTACTTCTTGGGAAAAACAAACCAATCTCATCAGGATTCTGATGCTATAGAATTGTTTAAGAGTTTTGATTAGACTTTCCTATGTAACTTCAAATTAACCCCTTAGTACAATATTATAAACTTGAACTTCCATTAAAAGGGGAGGAAAAAGATCAACCACATGGCGTCATCCAAAAGAATGAATAAATTGTAAGGCAGTGACAGTATTTTGTCTTGTTTTGGCATTTTGAGACAAGGTCTTGCTACGTGGCCCAGGCTGACCTCAAGCTCGGAGTTAGCCTGCATCAGCCTCTCAAATGCTGGGATTACTTCACCCAGCTATGACAGCAATATTGGGATTTTTGTGTTTGGGATAGCATTCAGCTTATCTTGTGGTAACAGCAGGAAATTAGGTAAACAATAATCTCAGGACATACAAATGCCATGGATTAATGCCACCAAGTGGTCAGTCCTGAGAAGTACTTTCAAGAGAAGGGTTAGAGTGAACTGCTTTTTTTTTTGAATTGACATTTAACGCCATACTTTGCCATGTGTGGGGCACACCTCCCAGGACTAAGGAGGTTAAAGCCCAAGAGTTCAAGGCTAATGTGAACTACATAGCAACACCCTGTCTCAAAAAAAAAAAAACAAAAAACAAAAAACAAAAACAAAAACCAGAACAAAACCTAAGCTTTGCTGGAACTGAGACTACAGGAGTTTAGGTCTTCTAAGCACTCACAACATGAGTGTGAAGACTCAAGTCTGTGAGGGGTGAGCTGAGTACACAGCTAACAACAGACCCAACCTGGCCCAAGACACAAGGAAAAGCTTTAATTTCAGCTTTTTTTCTGAGACAGGGACTTGTTTTATAACTCAGGCTGGCCTTGAATTCAGTTATCCCCTTGCCTCAAGCCTCTGGGATTAGACATATCCCACGATACCTGGCTCGATTTTATTTCTAATAGGTGAACTGGGAATTTTATGACCCTCCCCAACCAGTAATGGGCACTGAGCTATAGCTCTGATCCTTGAAGATAGTTACCCAGGTTGGGCTCATTTGATCCTTTTGCCTCAACCTTCCAAAACGCTGGGATTATAGACATGTCACTATGAAGAGCTGAATCTCGCATACTTTGTCCTTATATAATCTTGTCTGTCTACTAATGTTAATTTTTCCCAATAGCTTCTGCTAACTCGTTAATGTTTCTGGTGAACTTCTGGCCTTGTACTACCAGGGTAGGGCTTGGCTACTGATCTATATTCCCAGCTCTCTTTTTTTAATAGACAAATTTCAGAAGGGAAATAAAACCAGGTATCCTCCAGAAGGCTCCACTTTTTTTCTAGATCTTTTATTCCTCTTAGGCCTTTAAGACAGTTTCTAACTTATTAACAAACCTAATCAAATTAAGTCATAAACATACATCAACCAGGAGTGGGAATATTTCTAGTTACCCTCAGGTCTCAGCCCTGCCCTGCTGGGGACCCTGCTGGGGACCACTGACAGCACATTTGACAAGGTGACAAATCTACAAGATCTTAATGTCTGTCTAGGCTGAGAGCAAAGCTTGTGAGGATGCCCTTGCTATTTTCTAATTACTTATCACATAACATCATTTCCCTATGGAGAAGATGGCAAATGCATTTGCATCTGCTTTAAGACATTGCATGTGCTTAAGACACTTGGAAAGAGAAGTGCTAGAGGAAGAAAGGTGAGAACAGAAGATCCTGAATAGGGGCAGGTGAGTGGATGAGGGATCACAGCAGCTCAGGTCCCGTTTCTGAGGTCTGGCAGCCTCAGGCAGCTCTTTGCAGATCTGCGCCTCACAGACCAAGGAAAGCTGGGCCCACACCAGACACAGATGAAGCATTAGGCCCTGTAATGGATGATCAAAATCCCACCCGGAGGCAAAAGGCGGACCATTCTATTGCTTTTGTTCACAGTGTTATAACACAGTAGTTCAGCTTTCTATTGCTCTTGTTTAACATTTTCTCATCTATCTAAACCAAGAAGGGAGTTAAGGATAAAGGAGTTTACTGGGTACCCCCTTTGCATTGTTCACAGCTTTTCTACAGCAACAGGTGACAGAGGAATAGGGCTCTGGAGAAGGGAGGAAGTGAGCCTCAGCAGCATGTGGCAACCTCTCCCAGCCTGGCAACCTGGGAGAGGCGCTGCGTCGATGACGTCCCTAATAAACAGTCAAGGCTTCTTCCTTGGTGATGGCAAAATGCTCCTTGCTCTGAACTCAACCACCACCTAACAAGTCTAAGCAGTCCACACCAGCTGTTCCTTCCCTCTCCTTGTTTTTACCACCAAAACAAACGGAAGTGGTCATGTTCTGACCAAGTTGGCTCATAAGCCTAAGGGCAGAGTACATCCACCCACAAACCTTGTGACCTTTGTTTATTCTTCTAAACCTGACTGTGCCAGAGCTAGTCTAACAATATTTAGGATCAAATGAAAATTCAGCCTGACAATCTATTTGGAAACACACAAAATCTAAACTGCAAGCCTGAGAAAAGTTCATACTTTTGTGTGCTGTACTTCAAAGACATCCATTTTTTGTCTCTGCTCAACTTGACACTGCTCGAGCTCTAAGCAACACCCTCAGGACAACAAGAATTCACTAACTGGCATGACCTGCCCTTACTGCAGGGGAAGCCTTGGGTTCCATCTCTATATCCTGGATGTTGCAATCTATTTGTCTTCCCTCTGATCACACAGGCTTAGCAGACTGCCAAGCAGAGGGTAACAGAAACACAGGTAAAGGGTACTGCTTAACCCTGTTCAATTTTTAAAATCTAAAAACAGATATTTTATGAAGACTTTTCTAACATGACAAAAAGCATGTTTAATAATATGCTATTCTTTACAAAGACCTGCAACTGGAGGATGTTCTTAGTTTTTTCTGCGGCATATTCAAAAGTTTAAACATTGGTTTAAACTTTGGTGACCTATCAAACGAAACAACAGTGAACAGAGGGAATCCAGTGTAATTCTAGAACAGTAATAAAGTAATTTAATACTGGAAAATTGTTTCCTATGACTGTTACGACAAATGATTTCCAAGAACTTGTCCTTGACAGCTATTTTAAATCACCATGACTGATTTTACTATGATTCACATAAACTGAGTAACAACTATAGATACTGAAATATCCCTAAATTCAAACTGTGAATCTATAAAATACATTTTCCCTATTCAAACCTGTGCAATTCCTTTATTGAGACTAACATATACAAACCTGAGTAGTCACTTTCACAAAATGTGATTTGTGCCAGAAAGCTCTGTGCTGCTTTCTAGGTCACAGTCCTAACGAGCCTGTGAAGAGGGCCATTTTATCTTCTAATGAGTGAGACTCTCCAGTGATCCCAATTCCTGCTATTAATCTGCAGGTATCTGGTGAGGCTGGTGGCAAAATCAGGAAGGGACACTGCTTTCCCAAGTCCGGGACTTGGTCACCAGGTGAGAGCAGCCTATCTTCTGGGGTAAAGCTCCAGTGGGCCACATGAGAGTGCTCTGCCTCAAGCTGACCGCTGGAATGGGAGGATGACAAGTCAACTGTGCTCTGAGGCCACCTGGAAGGAAGTCCTTTGGCTGTTAAAGGCTGGCAAATGGCAACAGAGACAGTGGCAGAGGACAAGATGAGCCTCTCTACCCTCTCGTCCAGCTCCCCAAAGCGTTCAGTGTGACGTGATTGTAAACAGAGCCCACTCCAGTGCTGTGTGCCCACCACAGTTGGGACTCCCATTTCTTCCATATCCCCTCCCCCCCCTCCCCACTTTATGTACAATACATTCACCACCAACAAAAATCATTTTAAAAGGCAACATGAAAATTTTGTAAACTGGACCCAGCTCCAAACACATTAATACTACAAGTAGTCCCTTCCCCGAAGATATACCTGAGATTAGCTGCTCATGAAAGGCTAAAAGCACCACTCCATCCCCGCTAGACCCCTTCCCAAGCACAAAGTGATTTCCCTGAACAAGTCCCAAGATTTGGAGAAGTCAGCGTGGACTCCAGGTCAATTTGTTCTTCCTAATGGTGTTGGCCAGTGCAAGTGGCCTGTTGGCCTGCGACAGCTGTAAGCTGCCAAGTCCATCATTGGTGGAGTGTGCTTCAAAGGCCAGAGAGTGGCTCCAGTTCCTGGCGGCACAGTGTGATTCATGTGAAGGTGTGGAGCAGGGTGACAGGAGTGGAGTTGGGAAAGGTCATCCCCGAATCCTCCATGTGCTGTTTTCTTCATATGCAGCTTTTCCATTCCCTTGGGGGCTATTTCCTCCTTGAACTAGCTCTGAGGAAAACACAGAATAAATTTTATTTTATTTTTTTTAATTTAAATTTTATTTATTTTTTTTGTCTTTTTGAGACAGGGTCTTGCTATGCAGTTCAGGCTGGCCTTACTTTTGTAGCCCAGGCTGGTCTCAAACTCGCATTGATCCTCCTGCCTCAGCCTCCCAAGTGCTGGGATTACAGGAGTGCGCCACCACGCCCAGCTCAAAACACAGGATAAATTTTATTTTTTAAAAAAATTAAAAATTATATCAAAGGGGGCTGAAGATGCAGCTCAGTAATATGAGTTCATACCCTATCAAGCACAAAGCCCTGGAGGCCACTGCTAGTGCAAAAATTAAGGCAAAGAGCAGGATGTGTGCCCACCTACACAGCCAGTTTATTCCTGGAAGACAGGGTAGACTTCAGAGAGACTTCAGCCCAATGACGGTGGCCCTTTTAGAGACAACTGCCCAAAGTACAACCCCAAGCCTACTTATCACAAAGTGCCAACACAGCAATTAAATCTGCATACTAAGGGTTTAGTATAGGAACAATAACAAAAGACCTTATAAATTAACACCTTTTTTTTTGGTCTTTTTTGAGACAGAGTCTCACTGTGCAGTTCAGGCTGGCCGTGAGCTCACTATTGTAGCCCAGGCTGGTCTCGAACTCACGCTGATCCTCCTGCCTCAGCCTCGCAAGTGCTGGGATTATAGGTGTGTGCCATCATGCCTGGGTATCTTTTTAAAAAGAAAAAACATAGGCTTGCTACCAGTGCACC
>PVKN010039299.1:0-10906 GCA_004027915.1 Capromys pilorides | reverse complement strand
AAATAAGCACATCATGCAATCTCACTGTAGTTTTCTACTTGGATTTTTCATACTTGAATATTTGTGAAGAAACTTAATTAAAATTCTCACGGAAGATTGCAACTCTAGTGGCGGCTGGAAGGTGAGCTCTGTCTGCAACTTGGGAGATTTCATATAAGTGTAGCCAAAGAAATGTAGAAAATCATGCTAACAGACAATTTAAAGATTTTCAATAATTAGAATGGTTGATAAGAATAATGAATCACACACAATTAAACAGTAATGTGGGGAAAATCATGTGCTACCATATGGAATGGATCCTATTTTTTCTGTCTCTATTTGTGAAAAAGGTCAGCTAGGTTCAACACTAGTATTTGTAAATAATGATCTAGCAACATTGGTGGAAATAATGATTTGGCTCTATTTTAAATAAAATAGAGCTCTAACTTCATCAAGCTGATGAATCCACTGATGAGATCATAGTGAAGGTGCTACCAGGCAGAGGTAGACCAGGAGGTGGAGTCTGCCTGAAGAGAGCTCCTCAGGAGCACGTCATCATGGGGACTGTGCTTCTGCACATGCCCCTTCCCCCTGTCCCTTTCTCTCTCTGCTTCCTGTCTACTGTGAGGTAAATTAGGTCGCTTTCCTGCACCACACTGCCCTACCATGGTGTGTTTGCTTTGCCACAAACCTGAAAGCAACGAATCCAGCTGATGTGCACAAACTTCTGTAACTGTGCATCAAAATGAATCTTTAGTGAACTGCTTTCTTCAAGTATTTTGTCAGTGGTGAGAAGCTGACCAACTGCCTATCTAAGTCAAAAGAAAACTTGCCATTAAGCCACCTGCCTTTCACCTCTCCCTGTGTAAGTATTACCTGCTTTGGTGCTGAGTAGATTGCAGCGTAAGGTACACCTGCTTATTTAGGTGCCGTCTTGTAGAGACGAAGCAGAAAGTGGTAGGGGAAGAACAGGACAAGGGGTCTGAGATGCTCCTGAAGACTTCCTTCTCTGCAGCAGGAAAAGGCAGAGGCATGAACCAGTCACGGTTTGACATCAGCCTTTAAATCTCGTTCATATGTGCATTTTTCAAATTCCTAATAAACCAGAAAATATTGAAGGAAAAATTCAGGCCTAATGAATGACATTAAACTTAGCTTATTTCAAAAAAGCATAACATCTTTGAAAAGGTATGTCTCTAAAGAAATAGAATGTTTAAGAAGCCTTTTTGAAGAACTGAAGAAAACATTTCTTCTCATCCCTGCTATTGATTCATTCATGTCTTTGAACAAAATCACTCCCAATATTTATAGTATTTGGGAAGATTTTCTTAGGAGCAATTGCATTTTTATTACAGTAAATCTATTTAACAGTGCTCCCACTAACTGTCATTTGATCACCATTTGAGTAACATAAGATAAGGTTATTTTATTTTTCTTTGATAACATGGGAAAAGTAACATTTACATTATTTCCCTTTTTTCTAATTTTTATGTATTTCATTTCTATTAGTACCTGTTTTGAGTTTTTCTGATCTTTTTTTTTCCTCCAGCTGGTGAAATAGTTTTAAGCAGTTACTTCCCTGTATCTAAAAACCCTACATTCTCAAAATTGAACACAGTTTAGTTTCCTACCTAAACCTTCAGATAGCTATTCTTTTGATGGTCAGATGGCTGGTGAAGCTTTCACATTTTGTAAAACAGACTTATAACCAGCAGGCAAAATGCTAAGGAAACATACTCTTCTACACAGCATGCTTGGAGAGGAAAGTGGGGAACACAGAGATGAAGCCACAGCATGCCACCATTTTCCTAAAAGGGGATTGGCAATCAAGTGAGCAAGGAAGTTTTAACAGTCAGCTTTCCATTGATGGGACAAAGTATAAGGTGCACACTACCTGAAGAAAACCTGGTGTATTTGACTCAAGCTTTAAGGATTTCAGTCCATGCACGTTGATTCCAAGGAAGGACACTCGTCATTGAAGGGCAGGGCAGTGCTAGATGTTTCAGGGGCCTAGGAACCAGGGGCATCAGAGAGGAAAGAGCCAGGGACCAGATTTATCCCCTAAAGTGACCTGCACCGATGTACCTGGAGGCATGCTTTACTATTCTCTGAGCATCTCTTAATCAAATCAAGTTGATAGCCACCATGAACAATGACAGAAGGGATAAAAATCAGTGCACTCTCAGGAAAAATGGAAACAATAGAATTTTAAATGAACAATAACAACCAAAAAATAAGAAATGAAACAAAACTGGCCAAAAAGATTTATTCTCTGAGAGTCTTGCTCTGGAATATAATAGGTCATTTCTTCGTATCAAAATTGAGATCATTTCTTCTCCAAAATATCGTGGTTGTTCACTTTCCTGACATGTGTTCTATGCTCTGTGGAAAGCAGAGAGAGCAAATGCTTGATGATAGAAAAAAGGTACATCAGTGGACATTAGTTAAGAATCTTTCTGATAAAGTAAATAATCTTCAGATTTAGAAGAAAATAATCAGATCAGATCTATGCAGTAACTTTCTTGTATTTCCCTCCATTGACTTGTATATCTACAAGAAAAAATAAGAGGTTGATTGACATAATCAGAGTGCTCTGTGTTATATTATTCTGTTTCCAATAAATCTGTCAAAAGAAATCTGTCTTATTTCTCATATTTATTCTGCTATATAACTAAGGAAATGGAAGGAATTGATTAAGTTTGATCTTCACCCTTGTGATCAGAACTTAAATTTAATTTGAATGGTAAATAAAAAGTCTCTATTTTCATTTCTGAGAATTATCCTTGGGGAGGCCAAGCTATTAAAAAAAAAAAAAACCTTGTATCCAATGCTGGGAACTGGAAAAAGTGAGAGAAATGGAAAATGCTATTACTTGAAGGTCTCTCCTATAAAGAATATACCGCTATCAACATTTGGGTGATGCCTTGGGACCTACTTTTAGTCGTTCTGACTTTCTCTAAAGAATGAGAACAGTGTACATACAAGAGAACACTACAACGAAGTCATATCACAGTTATTATGAGCTCCACGTGTCCTGAGAAAGGAGCTTACCACAGTAAGAATCAATTCCTCCTGAGAGAGAGGATAGCAATAATTGAAGCGACATTAGAAGCAACACTCATCTAAAAGATCAGAATGACAGGCATTCCAAGCACAGTTTTAGTCTTACACATTTCTATCCTCAGTGTCAAAAACCTGTTGGAGGTTCTTAGGATCATGTCTAATTCATCCTGTGTATATAAGTATATTGTTTTGCCCCTGCAATGTTTCTTAACTTTTCTGCTTGCTGTCTCTTCATCATTTAATCCTTAAGTTCTTGATTACCACTTAGCTGTGTTATGCCTTTCCATTTTATTTCTTCTTTTGAGTTTTTACACTGGGGGTACTATACAATATTTATGCATGTAGGCCTGGTTTATTTCACTTATGAGTATATCTTCAAGATACATCCACTTATATATGAAGACTTCCAGTTTATCATTCTTTATACCTGTGTAATATTCCATTGTATAAAAACACCACATCTTTTTCAACCATTCTTCAGGTGATGGCATTTTGGTTGTTTCCAAGACATATTTGTACCAGTAGTGCTTATAAAAGTTATCATGCCTGCATCTTATACTCTGAACAACTACTGTGAAGACAACAATATGCACTGTATTAATTATTATGACTGTCCTACTAACGTGTTTTGAAACTGTGTCACTGCTATTTGTTATTAAAAGTAATACAATTATATAAAAATAATCAATTTTTCTTAACCCAGTAGTAGAATATCTGGAGATAAATTTTCAATGTATTTTTTTTTATTTTTTTATTCAAATAAATAAGCCTCCTATGTTGTTGAGATGTGGTTTTAATTTAATTAATTAATTGATTAATTAACTATTGTGGTACCTAGGATTGAACTTAGGACCTTGTGCTTGCCAGGCAGGCACTTAGGCAACTGAACTATCTCCCTGGGCCTTGATGTGTGATTTTTAAAACCACTTAGTTTAGTGGAAATAAACAGGTAGATTAGAATGTGCCAAAAGCTATTAAAATTAATCCAGATCCAGACCTGGAGTTATTCTCAAACTATAGAAGTATATTAGAGGTATATTTCCTTCATGCAGTGCGCTCTCTGTCTCTCTCTCTCTCTCTCTCTCTCTCTCTCTCTCTCTCTCTCTATTTTAGAGGTAACTTGTTTAATCAATGTTTTGGGAGTTGTTTGTCTTTTAGAGACAGGGTCTCACTATGCAGTTCATGCTGGCCTTGAGCTCACTTTTGTAGCCCAGGCTGGTCTCAAACTCACATCGATACTCCTGATTCAGCCTCCCAAGTTCTGGGATTACAGGCATGCACCACCATGCCCAGATAAAATAAGTTTTAAAATCCAATACATTTCCAGTAATTCTGATTCCATATGTTAGTGCCTGGAAAGAATCACTTTTCGTGGCAAGGAGGGGAAAAAGTTCTGGTGCTAGTAGGAGCAGATACCACAGGATGCTGTTTTACTGTAGCAAGACGCTCTGAAAGTTGAACTATTTTTATGGCAAGTTCAGGGGGAAAATTGGATTTAAGATTTTTCTGGCAGTAATAACTTTGCAGGCCTCTATTGCACATAGTTTTCCAGAGGCAGACATTGATAAGGAGCTAGGGATACTGGATAGGCACTGGGGTACAGGGAAGGGGAAAGAGGCTGCATTAGGTAAAAAAGCAGGGAACATGCAATCCATGCCCAACTAAGTCTCAGTTACCTCCACACAGAGCCCTGAAGCACATATGCCTTCCTTTGTGGATGAAGTAAGTCAGGCCTTTATTCAACACTGTGATCGGTTCTTTGTGGACTACCTTGGAAATTCTAGCCCTTGAGTGAATCGACCTTCCACATCTTAGGCAAACGATAGAGAAGCAAAAAAGCTAGAGTTCCTCTCTGATTGCTGGAACAAGATGGTGACAATAAGCTGAATTTCCCAACTTGATTAAAGAGAGCTGCCCAGGGGATTAGTGAAGCACACTTCTGTGTGTCTGGGAGTGAGTCATCCAGGAATGATGTGGGGTCTATATCTAAACTCTAGTCCACCCCTCTCTGACATTGTCCCTTTGTCCTTCTTCCTGGCCATCATAGAACGAGAGCTTTTTACCACCATATACTTTCACCATTATGTTCTTGTCCTAGAGACATTGACCAGTGGCTAGGCCCTCTGAAGTTGTAAACCAAACAAACTTGTTCACTATGTTGTGTCAGATATTTTATCCCATTGACTAACAGAAAGCTGACTAACAGAAAGTTACGCCCAAGAACTGAGTTACTGCTATATCTGACTATTGAGTTCAGAAGCATTTGGAAATATTTTGCAAAAGGAATTTGGAAAGTTTTGGAGATATAGGATAGAAAAGCCCTAGAATATTATGACCAGAACCTAATCAGCAATTCTGGTCAGAGGAAAGATCAGAATGCTGATAGGAATGTGGACAACAAAACCTAGACTTAAGAGATTTCTCTTGGGAATGTAAAGGAATGGACTAATTGATCTAGTGAAGGAAATTTCAAGATAGTCTGATGTTCAGGCTATAAAATAGACACTACTGGCTACTTTTAAAGAATTAGAAGCAAAATCAAGGGAAGCATTTTAAAAATTTTGGCCCCCAAAATAGTCACACATGAAGATGAGGGCCAAAGGGGTCATGCTGAGATTAGAGTCATGAGGAAGAACCCAAGTACTTTGTAAAATGCCAAGAAAAACGAATATCTTGAGAACATCTCAGACATCAGCAAGACTCCCCCAATTTCAAGCTTCAAAAATGTCAATATCTTCTCCTGCTCAAGAAAAGCCATGCTGGGAATTATTTTTCACTATTTGTTCCACTATGCTCAGCCATTTGGCACTCAGGACTCTGCAGCCATGTCCAAGTATGCCTAGCCTAGTTATTGTGTATGATGGTGGCTGACCACGCCATTTTCTATATGACACAGGTTTCACAGGCATGTTGCATGCTAGAGTTATGAATCACACAATCTTCTTCTCAAGCATTGAAAAATGGCAGAGGTGACCAAGAAATGTGCCCCTGCCTGAGTAACTGGCCTACAAAGTTGAGGAATAAGGTCAAAAGAGCAGTGAAGGTCCTAGATAGTTGGAGGTGCCAAGGACATAGAATGTCTGCTTAAGAGAGCTCCAGGCAGTGAGCAGAGCCAGCCTTGTAGTGAGGCTGTGTGGCCACACCTGGCAAGGCCATTGTCCTAAGCCCACCCCATCCTTTGGAATTTACATCACACCCATATGTCAGACATATTGCTATAGGAGTTAATATTTGCCTATTGAACTTCTATCTTTATTTGGCCTGATTATTTTGTGTTCTCAATTCCTACTTTTTGTAGATATTGGAGGAAGGAAAATACTTACATTATGAACTTTACAGGAACTCAGAGCGTAAGAGTTTACCTTGAATCTAAGAAGAGATAGTAGACTCAGGTTTCAAATAATTTTGAAACTATTGAGGCATTGGGGAAGGCATTAGTGTGTTTTGATAGTTGCCAGATAGCTATATTAAGCAACTCATTGTGTTTATGTGGAAACAAAATATGTTTCTATGATATATGATTAGGTATTGGCTTGACAAGGGTGAAATATAATTATTAAACTGAAATGTTAAATTGATTGACTGGAGAGCTGTGGAGGGGATTGGTAGAATACCCTTTTGGAAGTGCCTGGCATGACTCTGGGCACTGGACTCTGGTCCCCTGTTTTTACTCTCCGGTCCTATTTCCCAATTGTGCTTTCCAGTCACCATGACATGAGAAGCTCTGCTCTTTCATGCCCCTTCATCATGGTGTTCTTTGCTTGGAGCCAGCTCAGCATGAACTGAACCCTCTGAAACAATGAGGCAAATAAACTTTTCCATCAAGTTCTGCATACCATGTATTTTATTGCAGGGAAAAGAAAGTTGACTAATTAAAATTGAAACCTTGAAAAAAGACATGAAGAGTGAATTTCTATGCTTATTGCAGCCCCTCCAATCAATGCACTGATTACAGCTTGTGTTCAGCTATAATTAAATGTGACTGGGAAAGCATTCTCACTTTTTTCAACCTTCAAGATCAGAACCATTTAGTTTATCTGCTAATATCCCAAGGAATAGAAAAAGAAAACTAGTCTCAGAGATTTGGTGACATATAGATTTTAATATTATTCTTCGATTATGGGTATACATAAATTAATTAAAATGCTATTCACTTATAAACAAGCATGGCTTTTATGCATACCTATGACATTCAAAAATCAGTTTAATTTTGCTATAGTTTGTCTGAACTGGTTCTTGGCTTCATACAGATTCATTGTGTCTACTCTTGGCTTTGAAGAGCAGATTTGATTTATCAGGTCTGTCAAGTCCAAGATACATATCTCCTTTACAAAGTGGTCCCATATTGAGTGATATGTGAAGGACAAATTTACTGAGTGATGCCATCAGGTAAAGAAATTTTTGAGGCTAGTTCTGTAGAGTACAGTGTCCTAAGTTTTCAGTGGACTTAGTATATCCATTTAAAAATTCTGGCAGAATGAATAGAGCCTGTGCTCATTTGCACAACCTATTAAAGCACCACTGAAGATTCTAGATGCTTGAATTGCATCCTTTTAATGAATCCTTATTAGAATTTACATTGTTTAAGTAACTTTAACATAAAATGGGTTTGTGTTAAGGTTTAACAAAATGGATAGATCTCTTCACTTAAAAATATTTTCTCTGGTAAAATATCTCTTTCAATCTCTCTTTCTCTCTTTCTCTCTCTCTCTCTCTCTCTCTCTCTCTCTCTCTCTCTCTCTCTCTCTGGTGGTTTGGGGTTTTTCAAGGGGAACAATACCATATAGGACACATATTTTCTAAGATTATTTATAATAATCACCAAAAGAATTATATACAAAAAGAGAGTGCAGTAAATCTGTTCACACACTAAGGACCAAAGAATTTACCTGAGAATCTGGATCCCATAGTAATGTCCTGCATAAGTCCAGATCTAGACATGAGTTCCTTAAAAATGCCACCCATTAATTAAACTGGAGGCTGAGAGCCCACAATAATGTCTCATGCAGGCTGCTTTCACAGATATGTTCTGGGAAGGTCCAAAAGTGTGTGACAAAAGTTAGAAAGGAAGAAAGATCTGTGTTAGTAGACTGAGGGATCTGCACTGGATCCAGAAAGAAGCATGTGAAGTGAGAACCAGAGCTTCCCCAAAAGTTATCACATCCTCGGTGACAGTGAGGTCCTGAGCTCGTGTGATGAGGAGACTAACTGGTCTCCTATCAGAAAAGCTAGAAAGGGAAACTTCTCCAGGAGACTGAGCAGTGCACCATCTTCCCCTCCAGAGCCAGGAAGTGATGCGCAAAAGTAGGACCAGAGTTTCCCCAAAGTGAACAACAGCTATTCCCAGCAACAACAAGGTGCTGAGCTCCTTTTACAATGTGAACAGCTGGTTTCATCTGGAACACCAGAATGACAAGCTCCTCCAGGAGAACCAACAGCTTCTCTTCTTCTCCAGTTTTCCCTCATAAGCTGCAGGCAACAATCCCCAGGTGTGCCTCTCACACCCAGCACCATGCTACTTCAACTCAGCTGGGTGTTACAAGTTGATCAACAGTTGTCAAGTCAGCAGTTTCAGTCCACCACAATCCACCCCTGGTCAACTTGACAGCCATACACAGTTCCTTAGTTCATCATCACTAGTGGTAGATTTATGAAAGGTAACATGTGTGAGTATATTCAGATTTGTTTTATTATAGCAATTACATGTATACATTTTTTACATTCACTTCTGCACCAAAAATTATAATATTCAAAGGGTGACCAAAAATTCAAGGTTAAAGCATAATACTTTAACTAATTATCCAGATTTAAAAGCATCTAAAAATACCATTAAAATCCAATAAAAGAACTATTACAATCACAGTCCTCACTTCTCATTAACTTTTAACAAGGCGTGGCAAGACTTAATAATAGGAATCTCCTACAATTTAAATAAACTCTTATCTTTGGATAAAAATGCTTCAGTTTATTTTTCTGTTGTCACGTTTTTTCTAAAAATTCATGAACTCCTCTGTTTTGTCCTTGCAATCCAAACCTCCATTAGAGCCTCCCTTTTGGCCAACTATTTCATATCACCTTACTGGTTCCTTGCTGTTAATTTCAAAGATAGATCTGGCCAAAAGTTTTCAACATTATTCATGCAAACTTCACAACAGCACACTGTATGGAAATTTTTCTTTTTTCATGCAGATAATATCTCTAAACACAAGCAAAATAAAGACTAAGGCCAAATATCTGACAAAACACAATATACTACCTGGAATCCAACAGCTAATGCAATTTTTCTCAATTGAAGCCTCCTGCACTTCATGTTTAGCTAGTAGCATTTCCATCAGTATTCTGATTTTCCAGGCTCCAACAAGAGACTCCAGTATTGCTTACAGAATACATGGGATGCCTCCTTGGACAGTCTCTCAAAAATTTTTCCATGTTAATTCCAAAGACTTGCAATTCACATGGCCAGGCAACATCATTACAATAACCCAACTCCTGGTAGTAAAATCTGTCTTAATCATTCTTCTTTCATGACTGAGACAAAATACCTGATACCTAGAATCAAGGAGGAAAAGTTTTAATTAGTTCACAGTTTGTGAAAGCTTCAGTCCATACTTGGCTGGCTCCAAGGCAGAGTGGCCCATGGCAGAGGGAAACAGTTCATGGCAGCAGAAAACAGCAAAAGCAGCAAACACAAAAGTGGTGGAGGAGCAGCAGCACATAAACCTCTTTTCCTCCCTTTATATTATATGAAGGTTATCCACCCTATGGTGGATGTAGCTGTCATATCCATAATCCAACATTGGGCCATACATCAATCCTTAACTCTAGAAGCTCCCCCTCATGAGTACATGAGGTTTTGGGGGATATCTAGACACAAGCCATAGCACATTTTCTTTCTCTTTCTCTCTCCAGAATATACACACACTTTGAAACATATATCTGAGTGACAACTATTTCAAACATCAGAAAACATTTGTCAGTGCACATAGTGCTAAGCCAGTTATAATTTCTTAAAGGTTTTCATTTCAGTTGTTAGTATTCTAATTACAATTATGTATTTGGATCTTTAAAAATTTAGTAGACATTTTTATAATGTAGGCACCAATTTCTACCTTATTGGATAGAGTATTACTGTATCTGAACTTTTCTCATTATCTATAGTATTAATATAACTTTGATTCACTGCACTTGTGAAATATAACATTTTATATTATCTACCTTAACTGTAGTAGAGAGAAGCAAATTTCTAAAATGTCTAGACATTAAATGCTTAGGACATAAGAATTTTCTTTTGAATATAAGATATCACTGGTTTCTACATAGAAATTAAATCCATATATGTGAAATTCATTGAAAATTTGATGAAATAGCCAGGTGTGGTGGTGCACGCCTGTAATCCCAGCACTTGGGAGGCAGAGGCAGGAGGATCAGTGTGAGTTCGAGACCAGCTTGAACTGCATAGTGAGACCTTGTCTCATAATGACAAAAAAAAAAGAAAAAGAAAAAGAAAATTTGATGAAATGTACCAGAGTTTTATGATGCACTTGTTTCCAATTAGTATCTTTTTTAACAAGTTTTAATTAATGGACATTCTCATCAGAAACATTATATTCACAATTTTTTTCTTATAGCTGCATGTAGAAAACTATAACAAGGATACAACAAATTACACGTATCCCCTTGATACCTGTAAGAGAAGCAAAAAAGGCATAAATAATATCTTATAATAGAAGCATTTATTTGAAATTTTTGCTTCAAACTGTTGGTCAGAACTAAACAGAATTGGCACCATCATTCAGGTATGCAGCAAGTATTCTGATAGGAGGGGTGATTCCAGATAAGTGACACAAATATGGAACTGAACTCT
>PVKN010039298.1:0-10872 GCA_004027915.1 Capromys pilorides | reverse complement strand
AATCCAAACCCTGTGTCCTTCCCTGGACACTGTCACCACATCATATCAAAACCCAGAGATGTTAACCTAACTTCTTTCCTTCTAAACCAGAGTTCCTGAGAATTCATGTCCTAGGTTGGTGTAGCTGGATTCCTTCTCGCCATGAGTCAGAGCCATCACTCATCTGGGCAAATCAGAATCACCTGGGGAACTTTTTACAGCTATAAATGTCAGGCACCACTCCCTAGAGATTCAATAATTGGCCTGGGACAGGGCCCAGGCAGCTATTTTTAAAGTCCCCAGGTGGTTTTGATGTACGGCCAGGGTCAGCACGCTGAGCCTCATTGCGTCCCCTGTCCTCTTACGTCCCTTCCTCATGGGCCCGCTTTCTGTGTCAGCTTGACTAGTTACGGGGTGCCTAGACCTCTGGTCAGTACCTGATCTGGGTCTGTCTGAAAGTCTGTGGGGTGAGGTTACTGTTTTGGTTGGTAGACTTGCGTATAGCAGACTGCCCTCCCTGCAGTGGAGGGGCACCGGCTCTTCTCCTGCCTTTAGATGCAAACACTAGCTCTTCTTTGCTCGTGGCCTTTTTGGCTCTTGGACTGGAACTGAAACTCAATCAACTCTCCTCATTCTGAGCTTGCCAGCCACAGCTCTTGGGACTTGCCCATCACCGAAATCACATGAGCCAACCGACTCCTCATAAGAAATCTCTTTCCCTGTATACACACACACTGTGTGCCTCTCTTTCTTTGGAGAACCCACGTGTTATGGTTTGTATCTAGTCGTCCCCTCCCAAAGCCTCATGAGGCTGTGAAGCACGCAGCTGTGGAGACTCTGACTTACCCAACCATTACTTCACCTCACCCTTCCTATTTTCCTCTAGTACATCAGGACCTTGACCTCGCCCCTTTCCAGGTGCCTGCTTACCCCGGGACTGCCATCAGGCATGCACCTGGCCCTCGGTGCTATCTCGGACCAACCAACACCCCGCTTGGTTCATCTTTCTCCTGTCTCTGAGGAATTACCTTCTTCCTCAGCGCTGGGCTCGAGACTCCAGCTTCTACATGGCCGGCACCCAAAGGAGATAGTGGCTGACTCCAGAAGGGACAACGGGACCTAGTAAACGAGCAGTGGGTGGGGTGGGGGAGTGAAAGGACCAGGGCGGGGCTTGAGAGGGCGTGGCCAAGAGAGGCCCGAACCATTAAACCGACAGCACGCGCTGTCAGAGGTTCCCCCTCCTCCAGGTGGTGGTCTCTGGAGGTATGGAGCAGATCATTCTGGACACGGCAGCGCTCTAGCCTCTCCTCTAGACCCTATAAAGCAGGGGCAGCATCTTGAAACCTGCGGAAACTGTGAGCTAAACAAACCTTTCCTTCCCTGAGCTTGTGTGTTGGGTATTTGTCCCAGCAACCAGAGAAAAGTAACTAAGACACTGTGTGACCACATACTTCCTTTCTAAGGCAATGTCTGGACACCTCTGCTATCCATGGTTTTTGTAGTTCATATTCTGAGAGACGTCACTCAAGGAAGCTGTGATGCAGCTCAGAGGTGTGTCCCCCTTCCCCTCAGACACAGTGCAGTGCAGCTAAGCCTCAAGAAGCTCACATCCATGCCCCATCATTGCTGCAGCCAGCTTGAGCCTGACTCAAGTCACCTGCCTGCCTGGGAGGCCAAGCTGCATGTGACCTCGTCACCAAGCCACAGCCTTGCTGCAGGGGTCCCGTCCCTGGGAGAGCAGCATACGGAGGGCAAGCACCCACTGCTCGTTTACTAGGTCCCGTTGTCCCTTCTGGAGCCAGCCACTATCTCCTTTGGGTGCCGGCCATGTAGAAGCTGGAGTCTCGAGCCCAGCGCTGAGGAAGAAGGTGATCCCTCAGAGACAGGAGAAAGGTGAACCAAGCGGGGTGTTGGTTGGTCCGAGATAGCACCGAGGGCCAGGTGCATGCCTGATGGCAGTCCCGGGGTAAGCAGGCACCTGGAAAGGGGCGAGGTCAAGGTCCTGATGTACTAGAGGAAAATAGGAAGGGTGAGGTGAAGTAATGATTGGAGAGTCTCCACACTGCGTGCCATGGCTGGTTGGTGTTGACAGCTTGCCGTGGCCATGCCTGGATCGTCCTAGTTGGAAGGTGGGAGCACTCACTTTCTACTTAGTTTGTATAATTCCATCTTTCGGCCTGCTTAATAGGCACATGTGGCTCCATTTTGTCTTCTGAGTAAATATTTTTGTTCGATAACACAAATTCATGACTTTGCAAAAAAGAAATCTTAGTTTACAACCCCCCCCAACCTAGTTCCCTCAGAATTGTTACCACATAGATAATATCACTTTAAAATTTTGTATTGTTAATTTTTAACTCATTCTAGTGTCTTCTAAAAAGGCAGAGGAATGATACTCATGTTTTACCATTTTTTTTGGTCTACATTTTTCTGAACTCTGAGAAACAATTGCTCATCAACAAACAAAGCCACAGGAGTTATTTCAGTTCAAGAAAATAAACAGCTTTCACGGGCGCGCCCAAGTTTACCCAGCAGCGCTTTCCTTGCGAGATGGGACCAGCCTTTTGGTGGCGTGAGGGGAGAGGCCCCAGGGTTTCTGTTTCAGTGTCATTGTCTGATAGCTTTAGCCATCTTCATTTTGCCTTAGAATAGAATAAATAAATGAGGAATACGTTCAAGGAAAAAAGGAAAATGTCCTGGGTTGGATGTTGGGCTTCTTCCAATTCAAGAGTAGACAAAGGGAGCCTCTTCCAGCACCTCGAGAGCCGCAAGTGTGGGACAACAGACACAAAGCCCGCCCTGTGTTCAAGTGGCTTTGCAAGACAGAAGCTGCCCAGCAACCTGGCCAGATGGGCCATGGAGAGAGCGTGGGAGTCGTAAATTCTAGTTTATAACTAGAGTTAGTTTATAAAGGATCATTTTTCTCTTTGCTCAATTTGGATCATGTCCTTGGGTCTCTGCTTTGCTTAACGAGTGGAGATGTAACTTTCATGCTGATCAACTCCATTTATTGCTTGTATAGAAATTCTCCAAAGCAGTTCAGTGAGTATATTTTCAAAGCTGCCTTTTGACGAAGTTGGGCAGTTGTGGGCTACTGAAAGCAAAGCAGATGCCCCTAATGGGACACACTTGGCCTAATGCACTCTGAGTAAAGGTGTGTGATGCCAGCGTCACCAGGGTTTGCTTCGGTCACCAAGGGCAGGTGGGGCTGCTGGCTTAGATTTTGCCATGCTGGGTATTATAACCTTGTTTGTTTTAGATAATTGGTGTCCCCAGTTCCTATATCTCTTTTTACACCCAAGGAGTTTTCTTTTCTAAATCCCAGGGAGTTCATGAAGATAGCAGGGATTTCTTGGGAGTAACTCGAAGACCTTGTGATACGGGTTATACATAATTTGTGTTCCTGTTAGACACAACAAATCATCAACAAGATAAGGGGGTTCGGCTATTGCAGATGGAACCCCAGTTCCATCTTACCAAGGATCCAGCCTTAGTCAGAGGCACGCTAGTCCATTGGCACCTTTTCTACCATGATCACACCCTTCTTGCTTCAGGGTCTTTAATTTTCTGGCCATTCATAGCACCTAGTCTTAGAAAAGTGCTTTGAGTCAGATTTGCATTCTTCCTAGCACCAAGACTACCCATGACAAATTGTGTCCCCTTTCTGAAGTCCAGAGTGACTGAGCCCTTGAGGAAGTGACTATGGACAGCTCCATGTCAGGAACACAACATGGTGATCCTTCCTGTGAGTCCTTCTGTTTCACCCCGGAAGCAGTACCTCAGGTCACAGCTGTCTGTTTAATCTGCTTCCCTTTTGGGTATCCACATCCAACACCACAGGATGCTCCAGAACATACACCAGAAAGCACAGAACAGTCTTGCAGTTCTACATGAGGAAAACGTAGTCGTAGGCAGGTGGGAGGGCTGCAGTCACCCTCAGAGCCCACTAAACTCTGCCTCACAGTTCCTGTTCTTCCTGCTACCTTACAATGAAGGCCACTGACGCAGCCAAGTGTCCTCCAAAAGCTGCCTCCCTTGCAGGCCCTCGTGGGTCTTCCTGTCACTGTCTCTTCACTGTGAGGACAAGGCTGGAAGCCGACCAGGAAGCCTTGTGTAATGCGAGATCGCCAGTACAATGCCCAGAGAGCTACTTAAGTGTTTTAGTTTATTAGCGCATATGCACAGTGTGTGACGTTCACATTCCTAGTGGGAAGTTGGTGATTGCGCCAAATGCACCTTCGTTCCTTTCTTCACCCTTCCTTTCCCTCCCTTCCCTCCCCCAGCTCCTGGTCCCTTCCCTTTTGTATGTACACGGTTGTAGTACATGATATTTCCATCCCTCGTGTGGACTTGGTGCCTATACATGACACATTTCAATTCCTTTCTTCATCCCTTATCCCTCCCCTCCTTCCCCCCAGCATCTCTTGATCGCCTTCCCCTTTGAGAGAAATCTATTTCCCTACTTCCTTATTACCCATCTTTTATTTTGTTCTTTAACTCTGAGTTTCTCCTGTAGGAGAACAATGTAGTATTTATGTGTCTGACATATTTTACTTAACAGTATCGTCTCATGGTGCATTCATTTTTTTGCACTTTATCTTCATGGCAGAGTAGTACTCCACTGTGTGTAAATACCACATTTTCTTTATCCATTTATCTATTGATGACATACAGATTGCTATTATGAAGATTTAGCTATTGTGAATTACACTATAAACATGACTATGCATGGATCTCTGTAATATGCTATCTTTAACTCTTCTGGGAAGATACCTAGTCAGGGAAGAACTGGATCAAGTGGAATTTCTAGTTTTAGTTCTTTGAGGAATCTCCATACTGACATCCCCAGCGGTTGTACTAGTTCATGTTCCCACCAACAATGTAGGAGGGTTTCTTTCCCCCGCACCTTCACCAATACTTGTTACTGTCTGGTTTTTCTGATGATGGCGATTCTTTCTGGACTAACATGGAATCTCGGTGTTATTTTAATTTGCATTCTGAGAACCATTTGAAAGCAAGCTTTTCAGTGTATTTCCTTAAGACATTCATGAGGGTCTGTAAGCACTGGCAACCCAACTTCATAAACAAGAATGATGAGATGGCAAGAGAGGCACAGGGAGCCTGAGGCCAGGGCTGGTGGAACCCTGCCTGAGACACCATAGGACTTTTAGTCCCTGAGCAGTGGGGACCAGTTTTTGGGGACCATTAGGAAGACCTTTTCTGGTGATAACAACTGTACTTTCCTGAGCAACTAAGGCGTCCTAGGCCTTTTGAGAGAACCGGGTTGGTTTCCTTCAGAGTAAGCTGAATCCCTAGAAGGAAACCAGATGTCGCTGCATTGCCTCAAGTGGCAGAGTTGCTAGAAATTTTACAGTGAAATCATGCAAAAAAATGGCCAGTGTGCGTGGTTACAGCTCTGGATGACTCTAATGTAAATGACAGGATTGGATTTCACTCATGAATGACTAATTTTAGATTCCATAGTCCTAAAAGGTTGCAGCAAGCTCTGAATACAGCTAGTATGGAACGAGCCTGTGCAGTTCTGAGGTGAGGATCCTGGGTCTTGACCAGATGTCTGAGGAGAAGGCCGGGTCTCCCTTCCCTCGGCTCTTGGCTTGATGTTCCAGTGGCATTGTACCATGAGACATGCCAACGAGATTGGTGCCCCCTCGGAGATAGTGAGTCATGGGGGAAAAGAACGCACTAATGAATATGGGCTTGTTTTCACTGTGGATAAAGAAGGCAACATAACAAAATAAGGAAAGAAAGTTTTATTATTCAGGAAGCCAGGCCACATGTTGCCAGATGCTGCTTTTCTCCAAAACTCAGGCAAAGAAGATCTATCCCACTTCTTTAAAAAAAAAAAGACACTCAGAAAATTGTTATTTCTTAGGACAGAGCAACAAGCTTTCCAAAATAGTAAATGTTACCAGAACAATAATAAATAATGGCACACATGCCCATCTTAAAAAACACAGCCAGTCACGTCTTAACGTCGCGTAACCCACAACCATGTGCTCAGGCCTTTCTGCAATGATTGAAGACACATTCCTATGGTCGTAAACATCCATCATAGGCCCAAATATGTGTCTCAGGGCTCCAGAACCACAGGCTGCTGCTGCTGTTGCTGCCATTGGCGACACACTGAGTGTTTCTGAGATCGCTGGGCTTGCACCGTGCAGCTGAAATGCTACTCAGTGTAAGAAAATACCTGGGGTGAAATAACCCTTCAGGAAGCCCAATAAAGAAGAAAGGAAATGTGCCATTTAAGCCGAAATTGCTCTACTGAAGCACAGTCAAATCATACATGAAATACAACAGCCTTTCCATGCCAGAGGAGTAATGGCTCATTTCCCCTGCAGGCCCTGGGCCCTCTTTTCCCTTAAGTTTTATTACATGTTTAAGTGTACATTATTGATCATTCCCCGTGCATGAACTTCTCACAGCCTATGAGGCTCTACTTCCCTATAAACCGTTGAACATGCCATCAGCATGTGTTAGGCTGAGTCCTGCGTTGGGCTGCGGAGCACACCCGTGCTCCATTACGCAGCACACATCGGTTCTCCAGGTGGGATTTCTCTCTGCCCTCCCTGTCTGTGTCCTGGGCCCCTGCCAGCCACTGGTGTCACGCAGTTTCCTTCCTCCCTGGCAAGACCAGCAGGCCTGCTCCAGGGCTGATGGAGACGAATAGACTCACCATTTATGCCACCAGAAAGCTAAAGTCCTCACTAAAATGATGTTGTGGAACTTTTCTGTACACTCTAAATAATCACAGCTTCTTCTTTAATAGTTTTGCCAGAGTACTGAGCCAAGAGCTGGACTCACATTGGGCAAGTCCCAAGAACACTGTGCAGCAAATGAAAATAAATTTCCCAAGTGCTGCACTACGATCCCCAGCACACATCTGTCCCCAGCCCCTTTCCTTTGGCGATGGCTAGGGTTGGGGAGCGAGCTAGACCTATTCCTTCCAGCCACTCAGCACCAACCCAAAGATAACAACTCCACTCAACTAACAACTGATAACAACCAAAATACCATTCCTCCCAAAGCAAACTCATTCTGCGTTTTAACCCAGATGAAAACCCAAGCAAACAGCCTTCTAGGGAGACACAGAGAAAGTTGCCAATGAGGGCAGAGACCATATGTGTTCCATTCCCCAGCGTATCCCCAGCGCCTGACACTTAAGAGGAGGTCACTAAATATTTGCTAACTGGGTGAGTAAATTAGTGAGTGACATGGAACAGCAGAGCTGGCTGCTGTCAGATGGCTTGGACAGACAAGATCCCAACTTGCTGGAGGGGCCAGTTAGGGCCCTGGCTGCCCATGAGGAGTGATGAGAAGATGTTTCAGTTCGTCCACTGGGAGCGCCTTACGCTTAGCCTGGGACCAGCATGGTAGAAAATCTTTTTGGCCTCAGACACTGCTGTGCATTTTTTGGCTAGTGTTTCAGATTTGGATTTTCTCATTGTTTTCTGTTGGTTTTGTTTTTTAAACATTGCCTCGAGCTGCTCACAGAGTTGCCTGGTGTACTTGGGTGGCCCTGAAATGCTTTGCATTATTTGGAGCCATGCAGCTGTATTATACTCGTAACAAGATCAGAGGAATCTGAATGTGTTTAAGTTAGGATTTGGGTCTGGATTACAGCATATAGGCTGTCTTTTAATTCCTTCTTTCCTCCTGTATTATTTCCTCCATGAGCACTTAGACTCCCGTATGAACACCTCCAAGTACCAAAAAGAAGCGGCACGTGGAATGCAAGCTCGGAGCCGCTCATCTCCCCCCTGAAAAGCCCCGAGGTTTCTTGTGTCTTCAGCTAGCTTCAGAGTCTGCGTTCTTCTTGCTTTGTGGAGTATGGACTTCTTTGAACTTCATTATGGATGCCATTGAGGGAGACAAGCCTGGTCCTAAGCTGGCGCTGCTGCCTTCTCCCTGGCAGTTCTTCTTTCCATCGGCCTGGTCTTGTGACTGAGCCCACTGCACTGAGTCCCCTCCCCTCCCACCAGGGAGCCCTGCTCTTCCCTCCAAGAGGCTCCTATGAGCAGAGGACAGAAGGTTGGGTTGTTTGCGAGCGCTGGCAGAAAGGCCCCAGAACATTCTTCCCTGGCAATTGGAGAAGTGGGCTGACTATTTTTTGATTTTGTTGTTTTACCATAGAAGTGTTAGAAAGAGGATTTTGCTACTAGTTCCGCCTATTGAGTTGGAAGTTGTTTTTCTTAGACAAAGACACGAAATTCCTCCAAGCCTAGAACTTTTGTCCCTCAATACTGACAAAGTAGAGCAGCTCTAGGTTTTTCAGACTAGAGTGGGATGTTAAAACCAGTTTCACCAAAAGTGTTAAGACTTGGGTATTATTATAGCTAAACAAGAGATAGTGCAGGCCAACGGGAAGACATACCTGTTTCCAATTTTTTATAATGGTGTAAACATTTAGAAAGACAGGTTCTGCTTTTTTTTTTTAACTTAGAAAATTAGTTTATAGATTTTTCCTATGAAAATATTTAAGATATTTGAACATAATTAGTGTCTATAACTCCCAGGGTTTTTTGTTGTTTTTTTTTTTAAGTACCACAAACTAGAGAAGAGATGCAATTATATCAAATTGTTGCTTTCTGATAGCCCCAAGATGCTCTGTAAGTTTTCCTGGATGAGTGACTACCTGTTAATACCAATCTAGTGGGCAAATCTTTCTAGTCTTTTGTGTCTACCTTATAAGGTTCAAGGGTAATCCGCACACTGTTCCTGACTATTTCTACCCGGCTATGTGGTTTAACCATGCACATTCAATTTAACCTACACAGCATGGACTCATCACCTAAACAATGTGGAGCCTGGGTTAAAGACAGCACTAGTAGGGGCCGGCGAGATGGTTCAGTGATCTAAAACGCCTGCTTAGGAAAGCTCAGGCAACTGCAGGGACTGCAGTTCGATCCCCGGCACCACATGCTGCGCCAGCGCCACCACCAGGCAGGCTGAGCCAGCCACAAAATGAATAAATAAAGAAACAAACAAACACAACAAGCAAACAAATAAATAAATAAATAAAATTTAAAAAAAAAAAAAAAAAAAAAAAAAAGACAGCACTAGTAAAATAGCTCCCTCCCCCCCAAGCAAACAGACAGGATGGCAAGGGCAACACTTTTCCCCTAGATACCAGACAGAAATAGCAGTGGTCTGGTTTGATTATCCAAAAACTTGGATAAAATGCCACCAACTCTCAACCCTTTATATATTTTTTAAAGCTTTATATGGAAATAGGGATGAAAATTCAGATCTATCATTATTATAAGACATTCCACCCAAAGTATATTTGTACCTTGAACTATTAAGTAATGATTGTGATCTCTGCAGATCATTTATTAAGCTGACAAAGAATGCATCAGATAAAGAACATAGGGGTATGTACTTAGCCTCTCCTGGATTCAAGCAACTCCAGACTGAAAACTTTCAGGGGAAAAAAAAAAAAATTATGTCTGTACTAAACACATATAAATGTTTTCTTTCTGATTACCAGCCCCTAAACATTACAGGATAGCAGCTGCTTGCACAGCATCTGCTTTGTACTAAGCAGTGTAAGTGATACAGAGAGGACTTAAAATACACAAGTGTGTTCTATGCAAATACTATGTCATACGACATAAGGGACTTGGGCATGCTCAGATTTTTATATCCACAGGGAGCTGTAGGCAGAGTCCTAGAACCAATTCCCTGTCGATACCAATTTTGTGTTTCAACCTACGAAATAATGATAATCATCAGCATAGGTAATTCATAAACTAATAAAGAAAAAGTAAATAAAATCCTGTGAGTCACACATGTTCAAAATGCTTGGTACTCACTGAGTGTGTAAAGGGAGAGGTGGTGGCCTCGGAGGACAGACCTGCATGTAGGCAAGGTCTGAAGGGATGAGGGAGGCCACAGACGAGAGGTGGTGAGCCTGCAAGACCCACTGAGCAAACAAGGAGACAGAACCTTCTTGTCACTCCAGAAATCCACAGAATTGAGCAACAAGCCAAAGAAGGTGTGTACAGACTCACCAGAGCAACAGGCTGCATCCATGCACAGCAGACTGCATCATCTTCTGGGGACACATTCTAGGGCCCACAGCACTGTCAGAAACCATAGTCCATACTGCACCCCACATGTGCTATTTCTTCTTTCTGTATTTGATAAACTTTACCTTTTTGCTTTACGGCTTCTCTTTGATATATCTGAAATGCCACCATCTTTATTCTTAATCCTGGAGGCTATTATTAAAATAAAAGTCCCTTGAACACCTATGGATAGTGTAGATAGCCTGGAGACCCCAGACAAAGGGATAATTCAGGTCCCAGGCAAGACCAAGTGGGTCTATCATGCTGCTCAACACAAAGTACACAGTTGAAAACATGTTTATTTCTAGAATTTTCCATGGAATTTTTTCAGACCACAGGAAGGAAAGGGCAGAAAAGGAAACCATGGATAAGGGGCCTCCTGCTTGTTTGGCTGGGTGGCAAAGAGGAATATGTTAGTGGGGCATATGGAGCATAGAGGCCAGGCTTCTCAACCCACCCTCTGTGAGTTCAACATTCAGAAAGTACAAAGGCTCAGATTAAATTTTGATGCAAACCTTTGGCCTCTTGCATTTAGCCATCCTAGCAGGGCTCTGTCAGATAAGCCAAACCTTGGAGTTCCGTCCTTTTTTGAAGGTTTCTGGACAGAAAATGCCTGTGGCCTCCCACCAGGTGGCTTCCCTTGTTTGTTCAGGTTTTGCTTCGCAGAAAGGCTCTCGCAGCACATGTGTCTGATGAGGACACCTTCCCCTGACTCACACAGAGACTCCTGTGTTGACCGGCCGTGGCCATGGAGTTGTCACAGATTGCAGCAGAAAAGGCCAACACCAGAAAAAAATGATCT
>PVKN010039297.1:0-10906 GCA_004027915.1 Capromys pilorides | reverse complement strand
ATCTTGATATGTCATGGCCGTCAACTGAATAGGTCTAAAGAAATGTGAACACTGTATATCATATACATGTGATAAGATCAATGTCAACAGGATTATAACTCAGGAAATGAGATTCGCAGGAGGAAAAGGAGAGACACAAGGAGAGAGAAGGAGATTTAAAGAGAATCAAGCTATATTTAATAAGCGTATCCACTCCCAAGGTGACTGTAAATCATTTGGACTACAGATGTACACTAATAAAGAGAAATTGACTTAAAAATAGAATCAAAGTTTCTAGAAGCCAAACCAGCAGAGAATCTTTTCTAAAGTTTGGGACAGGAAGATAAAACGAAAGATTCTAACAGCAAATCTGTCTAGAAACTGCACCTGGTCCTAGGCCCCAGGACAGTTTGTGTGTCTTGTGTGCCTAATATTGCCTTGAGTGCCCTTGCAGGGAGTTTTGTGTCTGCTTTTTTATCAATGTCCCCTCACTGTGTCTCTCACATAGTAATACATGGCTGTGTCCTCAGATCTCGGGCTGCTCAGTGTTAGTGAAATGTGGCTCTTGGAGACCTGCTGATGGCCCTTTGAGATTGAAAGGTTGAGTCATAATGTGTGCTTCCACATATAATACAACATAATACAAGCAGTACAGTGCCTTCCCTGGTGCCTGATGGATCAAGTGCATGTGATAATCAGTTAAAGAGAGTCCAGAGACTTCACAATTGAGAGACAGGGTCTCTGAAGGCCTCAACAGGTCAGGTACTGACACCTGAAGCTGCACCTGGGACAGGACACATGAAGACAAAAACCATCATCAGTCAAAAACACTTGACATCCTGTGCCCTGAAATGCAGAGACTCACAGCAGGGAGCTGCCAACAGACAGAGGAACAGAGCCAGGAACTCCATGACCATAGAAGGCTCCTAGGGCAGAAATGGGGCCTCTCAACCAGGACTGGCTTTCCATGATGAGCCTGGGTGCTGCTTTGTGTGGGGGTGGCCCTAAGGATATAAGAGTGGGACAGATGGCAGGGTCAGTCCTTCCCAAGGACAGTGATTTTTTTATGGTCATTTGCACCATGAAGAGGAACATGTCAGAGAAACTGTCCTATATCTTCTGTAGTATTTGTACTTGCACACAATGTGAAACTGAGCAAGGGCAAGAATGTTTTAATTTTGAGACTAATTTGTCTGACAATGCTCAATATTAAAGTGTATATACTCTCAGCAATTTCTGACTTAACAACTGTATTTACTGTCTTCCTTTCCATGGGAAGGTTTGTAGTGTGGCAGAGAAGGGTGTATCTTTGCGTTTTTTTCTAGTCAGTGATGGTTGAAAATATGTAAGAGTATAACTAGTCTTTCTTTCTTAGTGTAAGACCTGTGTTCTTCTCGTAGGATGCTTTTTCTAAAAGTGCGGCTTCATCTTGGAGTGCAGTGTTCATAAACAACTTGTAGAACTTGTCCTCTAGGGCCTCACAGTTAGCTGATTTGGGGAAACCTATGCAAGTCCATGCATCTCCATCTCAGCTGACTCTTGGCTTTTAAAAATCAGGGCTCTTGAGGCATATAATGATACAACACAATAACAGAATGTGTAAGTGAAAGTTTGTTTCCTCAATTTCTGGCCTTTCTAACCATAAATTTTCATATTGTATATCCCTATGCTAGTATCATTATTTAATAATATCCTCTTTCTATAAATCTCATGGCTATTAACTGTTCGCATGATTTTTTTTCTCTTTGTGTGATTTGTTATTTCTATGTAATACATAATTCTATTCAAATAGATGAATATTTCTTTTCAAAATCTGTTGAGAAGTCATTGTATCTCAGATAATTCAATTAAACGGCCTCATGTAACAATCACATCACAAAAACTGGGTCCTTAAAATATGAAAATGAAATAAAATATTAAAAGTTGAAATATCAGGTTCTCTTGCTGTCTATAAATGTTGGGAATCCCCATGGACTAAGACATCTTTACTTCTGTCTCAGATCCCTGAGGAATTATATTTTCATAATGACGCGTGCAGCTGAATTTGATTCTTGAAAAATATACTTCAGTGTCCTGGCTCACCTCCCCCAAGTCAAGAAGGAGATGGGAGACAGAAGAAGGCAAGTGCTCACACATGAAGGCCACTGAGAATCTGTACCTCGCCTACACCCTGCTACCACTCATGAATATACAATGTACTGTGGTGAGGCGGCTCCTGCTTTGCACACCACTGCAGCTCCTCTTGGAAATGTCCATCTTGTGGCCCCAAGGAATAGCACAAGTAGCCACTGCTGTAAATCCACACTCTTCTCTTTTCTCAAACACAAAACCAGACTATAGTCTAGCCTCCTAGGACTGTTTTTTTAGCAGCTGTCTGGGTTGACGAGGTCCCACCTGTTTCTCAGAAAGAGCCTTGGACATCACACCTGCCCTGTGATATTCAGTGCAGGGCTGGGTTGCTGATCCTAAAAAGGATGGGGGAAGAATGTAACCTCAATTTTGTTCCCTAAATCTTAGCTAAGAGTTTGTTTGGATTTTATTTGGTTCTCATTCACAATGACACAAAGCAAAACTTTGGAGTGTCCTCAGAGTTTGTATGGGATCCATCTTACTTCTCTTTACCCTTGATTGGTTTCGAGGGTCCAAGTACCTGTCACATACTCTGACCTCAAAACCCCTGCCACACACTTATTGTTGGGATCAAAATCAAAATGTGATAGTGAAGACCTTGTTCTGTATATCTGCAAACATGCTGCACCATTTCTGATTAAGAAAAGCTGTCTTGTGCTCCAGCCCCTCATGTCTGACATATGCAAATCAGTAGAACACCACATATTCAATGCTTTTCTAGTGGTTGAGTTAAAAAACTCGTGGAGTAAAATATTTATCAAAGCATGTATGCATTATAAATTTCCAATACTAGATGAGTTTTTGATTGTGGAGGATTCAGACCCCAAAGGAACCTGCCCAAGCTTCCACACCTGCTCCACAATGCCGTAGAGCATGCTGAGTCCTTAGCACCTAACTTCTCCAGGCTTAGAAATGTCCCTGTCTGGGCTATGAGAAATTTTCTACAGTGACTTCAGTTCAGAAAATTTATTCAACGGGTTTCTGAAGTTAATTCATGGAGTTCCTGATCTTCTAACCCATATCCTAGAACAAGGGACTCTTACTGACCCTGCTACACTGCATGGAGACCTGAGGTGGGGGTGACAAACAAGCTAGGCCTTCCCTTCAGGAGGTCTGTTTCCCTCTGGGTGAGCCCAGCCCTGGGACCTGCGGACACCAGGGGAGCTCAACTCTACTCCCCATCAAGCTTCCCATGGCACCATAGTATAATGAAAAACCTTCTTTCGACAGCTTCTTTTTCTGCACCTGTTTCTGGGACACTTCCTGGTGTTCAGTGATTTCTCAGTGCCCCTGCTGATGGAGCTGCACCTGAAGGAGGCTTCTATGTGGCCTGCTTTGCTACTCCCCACTGTTTCTCTAGCCTGGAAATACAGAATCACATCCTGAGTTCTCAGAATGATAACTTGTAGTAGAGTTTGTCCTTGGTCTTGTCTCTGGAGATGATCAATTGGCTCCTCATATAGGCTGCACAATATGTGCTACCTCTGCTGGGTACTAATTATCAAGACCCGGTTTCTTCTCCCAGAAGTCATGCAGAAATAGCAAATACTATCACTACTGAAGGGACTACAGAGTCAGCATTTGCAAAGGAATCCTCAGAACCCTGAGGGCTGTACCAGGGCTCCCCACACACCGCCTGTTGCACCTCACACACAACACCTGCAAACAAAATGTCATTCTCCCCAGGACATCACTTAGGTTCCCTGTTTATTCTACTTGTGTACAAGTGCATATTCAATATCTGTTATTCTCCATAAACTATCATTAAGTATTTCAACAAGGAAAACTAAGTGCAGCCTAAACTTCTTGCATTTGGTTTCAATAGTGACCCCTGAGCAGGAACATCCAGGAAGTCAGGAGTTTACCTCATTCTGGAGCTGCAGAATCAGGCCGGTTGTGATCGGCAGAGGGAAGACCTCTTGCCATGTCAGTTTGCTATGCATACAGTTGTGGACATAGATGTCTCAGAATAGACATCGCCCTAGCAAATGTTACTGTGCTGGGGAAGTTGGGTAATAATGGCAGGAATGAAGAAATTTTCAATGATCTTTGCATGATGGTGTCCTGAGTATGTGGCTCTTCACATTTCACGTTTGTGCACATATGATAGAAATGAACTTTCTCTATTAATAGTGTTTGCTTATGGGCAGGTAAAATCATGCAAATGTCATTATCAGTTGTTTCTCTACATGAGACTCTGAGCCCTAGGGATGTTGCCTTCATTTCCTGGGCCTGCTCTCCCTTAAGCTGTGGACACACTGCTTACTGATGCGGTATCTGCAGGTAGAGGGAGGCACCTGGTGAGCTTTGGAGCTCTTGCCTTCTTTCAGGGTCAGCAAGTGTGGCATTCCTACATTCTGCTCTTTGGTGAAGGAGTCAGATTCAGTGTCGACACCAACCCTGGTTGATGAGTCTCTCATTAGCTACTGTCATTTTCTGCCTCTCTTTTCATTTGATTTCTATTTTCATATATATTCTGAAAAGATTTGGTTTCAATTTTATTAGTAGATTTTGCATCCTTCAGTTTTCACACTGAAATTCAATATTTTAAACTACGTTTTCATCTATATTTGATGAATAAAATACTTGATTTAGAAATCAAGATTTCAACCTGAGTGGGAGGCTGAATACTGTAAACTGAGAACTGTGATTCGATAAAGATGCAGACATGAAAGCTGAACCCCACCTGAGGAAATTAACTATGTTGTGAGACTGCAATTTTTTTAAATATAACAATTAATTGGAGCTAGAATTCAGGAGAAAAGCTTTAAGTTCACTCCCCAGTACTTAAAAAAATCATAAGAAGTACTTTGCAATATAAATAGATTTCAACAGCTTCAACAATATTCAAATCTAAAAAAGGACATCTAGTACTACTGTAACATTTAACAAGCACAACAAATGTCGACATACACATGAGACAGAAGATTTAGCACTTAGAAAATATGGTGCATCAACAAAAGTATAAACATTGGAATCAAGGATTTCCAGATTACGACTTTGTTTTCTTTTTAGGACTTCTGTCACATTGGTTTAGAAACAAAAGAGTCATCAAGCCACACCTTCAGATCAAACGTGAGTCTCATGGTTGCCAAAACTCCAGCTTACCTCACAGAGGGCAGAATTCAGATTTGGCCCCCACAGCTCATCTTAAGTGGAGTGAGGACAGGCACAGACAGAGTTAAGCTCCAGCTTCCACAGTCTACGCAGGCTCTGAATTCCTGCCCCATCTTGGCAATTGCCAGGCTGCCTCTACTTCTTGGACCATGAACTTGACACTCATGGTCCACTGCCTAATGTGAGCTACATGAGAAGTGAACAACTCTGCCTTTGAAAAATGGTGGTTGGAATGTGTGTGTGTGTGTGTGTGTGTGTGTGTATGTGTGTGTGTGTTGTATGTCTGCATGTGTTTATATTTCAGTGTATGTGTTTTGACACTGAAGTACTGAAAATGCAATGTTGAGAATTCCAGTTGTTACATGATCTCATCATTAGAGGCCACTGTCTGTCATCTTTGTCTGAGCCATGTGAAGTGACACAGCACACAAAAAATTGAAATCATTTAGTTGAGAAGGTGAAATGGGTCACAAACAATTACACCCTATTTTTTAGGGTTATGAAAAAATTTCTGGAATGGCAAACTCATAGACAGAATTAGATGTGTTCTCATGTCAACCTAGAGAGAGAGGGAAGAGCAAGAATAAAATTGATAGTTAAAAATTGTGCTCTTTTAGCAATTTAGAATAAAATAATTTAAAATTATATTGTTTTGTTATTATAACTTTTAATTTTGTTTGGAACCAGGGATTGAACTCAGGCCCTTGCGTTTCCCAGGCAAGTGCTTATTCCGTTGAGCTATCTTCTCCACCCCTTGATATTGTACATTTTGATTGGAATGTGTGAAACTATCCTGGATATTTTATTTTAGTTGGTGAGAATACTGATATCTGAGATATTGAAATGTTTTTAAAATTCAATAGACTTAATGATGTGCACACACACACACACACACGTATATGTATATGTATATGTATGTATATACGTGTGTGTGTGTTTGTGTGTGTCTTACCTCGCAAGGAAAAGACGTACCAAGAAACATCCAGGGCCCAGTATTAGTTCCTTTACATAAAGGAACATAAATGTTCCATTAGGGATGAACAGCAAGGACAAAGCAGGTGAGGTCTCACCAGGCCTCAGTGCACCTGCTCCTGTTTTGGACCTGGAAGATTTGGCTTCTGTGCATCCTGAGCATGATGAGTGCTCTACTGTGTCCTCAGCACCCTCTGGAGGGACTGAGCGGACCTTGACTGTACTGAGCACAGACTGCTGGGGCTGATCATCCTTGAACTGAGGTTTGTGTGTGCTCAGTGTGACTGCTTCTCAGGTGGGGCTCCAAATTCTCATCTGACTTTAGCAGATTCCCTGAGGCTCCTAAGGATCTGGTCCTGAGGCCCACAGCAGAATCGCAGTAAGCTCAAGTAATCAAGTGAGTATTGTACAGTTGAGAATGTGATCTCTTATCTAAACAAGTGTGTGTAATGAGAGATATCAGAAGTAGGATGGGACTGATAAAATTAGTGTGTCTGGGAGAAAGAGTTATGTTCAAAAGAATTTTGAGGTCCTAAGAGGAAAGTAACGTTCGCCTCACTCTAAATGTATCTTTGGTTCTCATGTACCACTTACACCCCCTACTAGTCCTGAGATCCCCTACAGGGAGGTTTGTGTCAGGGCTCACATTGCCACCCCTTCACTGTGTCTTTTGCACAGTAATACATGGCCGTGTCCTCGGTTTTCAGTTTTGTCATTTGCAGATACAGCATGTTCTTGGCGTTGTCTCTAGAGATGGTGAATCGGTCCTTCACAGACTCTGCATAGTTTATGCTACTACTACTCCAGCTAATCCACCCAATCCACTCCAGCCCCTTTCCTGGAGCCTGGCGGACCCAGTGCATGCCGTAGTCATCAAAGGTGAATCCAGAGGCTGCACAGGAGAGTCTCAGAGACCCTGCAGGCTTCACCAAGCCTCCGCCAGACTCCACCAGCTGCACTTCACACTGGACCCCTGCAAACACAGAAATATCCTCATCATTAAGCTGTCACATAGGCTCACTGTTTATTCCCTCCATGTTCACCTGCACCCTCAGCATCTCTTATTCACCACCAGCCATCTTTTAAAATAGCGACAAGGAAAACCCAGCTCAGTGCGAGCTCCATGGCTAGCCTCCTGTGCTCAGTCCTAAACAGGCAGTGAGGACACCTGGGCATCCAGGACTGGGCTCCTCTGCAGAGCTGCAGTCAGGGCTGGGCTGGTTTTCATCAGCAGAGAGAGGCCCTATTTGCATGGCCTCCTGCTATATACACAGCTCTGTTGTGGAAGCCTCAACAAGAGATGGGTCCAGAGCACAGCAGGGTCTTCTGGGAGATAATTTATGATACTATAACACTACATACAGTATTTTCACTATGTGCATGAGTTGTGGTAAATGCTTATTCTCAGTAGTTTTCAAATAGTTGTTTCTGACTGTAATAAATGGGTTTCTTGATTTCCTAAGGTGTGTATTTGTGCACCTAGGCCCATGAGATATGAGCTTGCAGGTAATAAGAACATCTCCTATATGTGGATGCATGCTTTTCACGCAGTGTTTCCCAGTTCCATGACCAATTTGAAGACAAAGCATCACTAACATGCTTAGTTATGTTTCCTGAACTTTTACTCTAATGATAAAACATGTTATTTCATCCTTCTAAATATTTCCTAATAAGTAGACATGCAATATTCTTGAAGTCTAAAGTTTATTCTGATATAACTAGTTCTCTTAGCTTTCTCTGGATTACTATTTTGATACTAAATTATTTATTTTATGTATAATACTTTTAATGATGAATAAAGGAAATGTATTTTAATGCAAATATGGATTTTGTTAAGTATTGACATAGTCATCTCAATGGTCATGTGGAACAAAGGAGAAACACACAAAGAAGAGTGGGAACAGAGATATTTGAGTCCGAAGTAGCACTTTCTCGTCTTTCTTTTGAGCCCTGGGACACTGAGATCTGGGTGCTGCCACCAGAATCAAGAGGAGGCAGTATTGTCCTGTTATCTTTCACATCAGCTTTACAAATCCACGAGGGACCTTAATTTGTGAGGAAGAATGAATTTAATTAAATATGTGATGTGACTCAATCCGAGATGTAAGTACCTTGTGAGGCACTGGCATGCAGGACACTCTCCTGTATATAGAGGTGTGAGGGAGCTAGAGGAGATCCCCATGTGTAGCTTCTGCTTGAAGGTTTCTGAGTCTTCAGGGCCAAGTGTGCTTCAAGGGCTACACCACACTGGCTTTAGGTCCTCTGTCTCCAGAGCAGGACTTCTGTCAGAGAATCTGGTCAAAGGCCTGGTTGAGTTCTCAGATGAAGAACTTTATAGATATGTAAACTAACCTACACACTGCAGCAGTAGCAGTGACTATGAGTTATTACTCATAGCATTTATATTTAGTTGTGCATATGTGTAAACCCAGAAACTATATGTATATGATTAAGACATAGATGCAAATTAATTTCCTGATTCAGCCTGAAATCAATTTTCATCCCCTATTTGTTTGTTTTAAAATTTAAATATTCAAAAGGTTTAATGTTCTTGTTTTTTTTTTTATAATCATTCTAGACATATACCATACGTAATGGTTGTCTGTAGAGTTTGTACATGTGCATAATACATCTTATTTTTTTCTTTTTACCTGTTCTTCCCCTGTCTGCTCCCTTCATGCTTCTCCAAACTGTCGAACATCTTTCCAAGCAGAATGGTGAATGTAGGGTATTATCCAGAATTAGTGTGAAGCAACTAAATACTGCCATCTCATGGAACTCAGAGTAAATTGTCTCAAATTCAAGAGTTGTCTTTAATTTTATAGACGTTTACAATCTCAATTTACTTCAATTTTTGTGTCTGTATATAAAGTGTATTTGTACATGTCTATGTTCATTATTTTTCTGGAAAAATATTTTTCTCCTCATACTTTCTTTCCCCTTTTCAGGATCCAAATTAGTATCTATGTCCTGAGTTGTGATTTTTAGGCTTGTTGACATTTAACTCAGCTCTGCCCAATACATTGTATGTAATGAAGTGAGTTTTTTTTAGAATGTTCTCCACCTCTAGACTCTGCAACACATAGAGTATAAGGATGGACATGAGCCTTGAAACTGATTCCACAGGCAGCTCTTGATAGGACCGTAGTTCTTTGATGTGATGGGCACTGAGTTTTGGTGGTGTCTACTTCGTATTCACTATCACGGTGCAGCTCTTGTTCACTATTGTGTGCTTAGGATTCTATGGAGTGCTGCGTAATCTAATGCAGGAATATCTTCATGATTTCTTATAATTTACCTCAACATAAGTACATTATATGATATACAAAGTAGACTTGAGCAGAATGAAGTTAACAGTACCATTAATTAGGTCTCTGTCCATCACCCTCAATTGAACTCCATATCTTTCTGTAAATAAATTGTGAAACTGCATATCAGAATTCATGTGTGACTGGTAGCAGTGATTAGAGCTCAGCTCTATCCACGTGTGAAGATGAGATCCTGAGGATGTCGACTAAATTTTCTGACCTGTATTATGAAGAGGTACACATGCTGGGTACATGTATAACCATGTTTACTCTATTTGTCTGCATTGTAGCCAGTGGAGGCAAGTTAAATCCTCATCTGCTCACTTGTGATCCCACAAGACACCTGTCCTGCTGTCCTAGTGTGACCGCACAAAACTGGGGCAGGGTGTTGTTCTGCAGCCCATTGCCAACACACTTTAAAGACTAATTCATATGCAGTGATATGTGGAATTCATTTTTCTCCATATAGTTTATTTAACAAGAACTTTAATGGAGTGTCTTTCAGTCTTCCTGTTGACAATTATTAGTTATCTTGCCAATTTAAATTTTGTTAGTACATATTTGAAGTGCATAATTATGGCATTCATCATGAGGATTCAGTATATTGATATATTACACTTTCATTCTTTTGTTATTTTCAATCCCTTTCCCCAAAATAAATAATAATCAGACTACAAGGAATGATAGAACCAACAATAATAAGGAGAGACAGACTGAGAGGCCATGGACCCTGGAATCTGCACAAGTGGGCAGTGCTGATATATCTGAGGAGGGGAGCATTTGATGCACCCAGGTAGATCTGGGTGAGTGTAACTTTGCATCCAGTCTCTTGTTCTGATCTTTCCTGTGTTCCTGAATGGTTTGTCCAGAAGTTTATGGCAATGATAGATTTGTGGAAATATAAGTATGAATTTTCACAGAGAAAATAAAGTATAGCTGTCATGCATGTGGTTAATTATTGGGCATTCCTCATATGCTCTAGTAATTTCCTTGAATGTCAAAGAGTATTTGCTTATTGGGGTTAGGAAAATGAACATTTATTTTGTTGATGTTACTGATTTAAGCAATCGCTGTGTGGTCAATCGCATTATAGTGCATAGAAAAAAAAAAGCATCATAGGTACATGATGCAGATGAATGAAATTTGAGTAAAATAACTTAGGGGGTATTACTGAGGTGCCAGGTATTAACCAGAGAATATGATGGTATTTAGTTTTATGCTTTTGCCATGTGAATAATTCTGCTGATAGTTGTTCCCTTATAGTAGACATTTTGTATATAAGGTAAGGGTGGAAGGTGAATTTTGTGATAGTTTTGAAATGAGATTGAGCTATACATTACAGTTACTTCTACAGAGAAAATGGTTAATATACACACTAATGGAGGTCCTGTTCTTGTGTT
>PVKN010039296.1:0-10906 GCA_004027915.1 Capromys pilorides | reverse complement strand
CAGGGTTGCGGAGCTCGGGGCGCACAGCGGCACCCGCAGCAGTGCAGGCTTGGGGGCGGCCTGGGCACAGCGTGCAGGTCCGTGTAGAGCAACCGCGGCAGCGAGCAGTTCTTGGGGTGTCCGATGCGGCACTATGCTAGATGGCGACGCGAGGCTGCCGCAGAGGAGGCAACGAGGCCAATGCTGCCCACTGCCCACGGGAACGCGCTGGAATGCGCTGGTGGCCACGGCAGCACCCGGCTAGCGGGCACCGACTTTTAGAGCCCACCCTGCTCCGCCCCTGACCCGCCCACCGCCACAGCAGCGCCCCTCCCGCTCACTCTTTGCAGAGCACCCCTCCCTGCAGCCCTGCCACCAGAAAAATGCGACGCCCCACTCACCCGCACCTTCGTGGGGGAGGGGTCCAACTCCCCACCACCACCCTGCAGATCCTTCCCAGACCCCCTCCCCAATCCTGAGCTCAAGGTTCCGGTGCAAAAATCCTTCCTCAGAGGTATGCCTCGGGTAAAGATGGCAGAGCCCAGAGACCCCGACACTCCCTTAAACCACCCACAGGTTCGCGGGCCCTAGGGGGAAACCAGGCTGCGTACTTGAAATAGAAACTCCTGTTTTGTGCCCGAAGCACAGATGCCGAAACCTATACACACCCAAGTCCAAAAGAGCAGACTAAGCCCCTAACTACGGTATCGACCAAGAGGCAAACATGTAGCTAGGGAAGTACAGGCTCTGCAGCACCCTCCCCTGGACTGCGGGATACCATTCATGGTATGACCGCTTCGGAGCAAGGCAAACCAAAGTTGCAGAAAGTCTGGTTTCACTTACTGGTCCCACCACGGGGCGCCAGGCACGTTCTTTCTGCAGCAGCGCTACGTGGTCGGCATGCTGCAGGCCACCACAGCATCCGGCCCACAAGACGCGGGACCCACGGCACCATCAGGGGCCCCTCTTTGTGTAGGATGCGATCGACGCAAGGGTCCTAAAGGTGCAGGAAAGAAGGAAGGCATTTTAAAAAATCATAATTCTTCTAAAGGGTATCTAATACACCTTCAAAAGCATAGGACATTACTGGGTGCATTTTCAGGCTGTTCATTGAAATTTTAATGACCGCACGCGAGGCCTGGGCTCTGTCATGACTGTTCCAGCAGGGGCGCTGCAGGCTTCTTTTCCACCCCTCGGCAGTTCTGTGGCTCCACGGTCCACAAGTATAGTCTGGCACAATTAGACAGAAGGCCAACTGCCTGGTTAACTGTGCCCGCGGGCATCTAACTACTGTCCAGGAGCTCAGGGCCATCCACTGCAGAAGCCACCACCTAAGAGCATGTCATCAGAACATGTGACCGTACTGGTTATAATTCTCCCAAGGTCCAGTGGAGTAGGTCAGGAAACAAATACTTGCCCAGCACCATCCAGTAAGCTAAGAGCCCAGGGTGAGAGTGTATAAAATGAATGAGAAAAGAACCCCCCACCCCAGAGAAAGACGCAGACATCTGGAGGTATAGTGACACTTAAATTTTTAAAACATTCTTTTTATTTATTAGTAACATTTTGTGACAAGTCCTCCTCCCCCAAACACAGAAGGCCCTCAAAGGCCAAGTCCAAGTATTATTCACCTTTTGTATCCTCAAAACCTGCCACAGTGCTGGCCACAATAGGGGCCCCTAACAAATACTGAATGAATAAGTACAAGAATTTCAAGGCTATAGAGGAGGAAGTAATTAAGGGGAGGGGGAAGGGATATATTGAATAATGAATAGACATTTACCAGAGAGACAAAGAACATTCCAGCTAGAGGGGACGGCATTTGCAAGGCACCGGAGGCTCCAGACCGAAAAACCTTGAGAGAAAATGTGTCTTCTTAGACCCCAACAGGCAAAACAATTAGCCTAGAAAGAGTAGTTCATCATAAGGAACCTGGAATTTGTCTTAAAGAAATGAGAAGCTACAGATGAATTTAACACTCTGAAACTTTAATTGATCACTTAAAATATAATTACTCCCTTTATAAATCAAGGATCACCACCTGTATTAACTGGCTACTGTTATCTTTTAAAGACTGCATTACTGAGGCCAGGGAGATAGCTCCGTGGCACAAGTGCCTGCCTGGCAAGTGCAAGGTTGTGAGTTTGAACCTCGGTCCCAAAAGAAAAAAAAGAAAACGTGGTATACATATACAAGACTGCATTACTTAGAAAAATTTAAATTGATCCTTTCAATACTGTCAAGGCATTCCTATTTTAAATTGTTGACAAAAGCCTTGGTATTATATATTTTTGATATTTATTGTCAATGGAACCTTTGAGTCCCACAAAAATTTCACACTCATTTTCACCAGGCCAGAGGACCCAACATCCAAGGTGAAGATAATTTTCTAATTAATGGATTGAGTACCCCCAAAAGGATCTTATTTTGAAGACCAGGAACAAGTGTACCCACATGGAGCAAGTAGATAGACTTCATGGAGAAACCATTTAAACACCTGGGGGAAGAGGGTAAAGGGAAGCCTCCCCAAAACAATACAAATTCCAAGGGTGGCTCTTAGGAGAGGTCCTCCAGCACTAAGTAGGGAAAACTTTGCAGAAGGAAGGGTGGAGGGTGAAACAGGCATTAGGAATCCAGAATTTGTTTAGGTAAAGAAAGCCTTCCAGTTTACAATCAGCTCTGACACAATGGCAAGGAATGGGAAAAGCAGATCATGTGATAGATCAGTCCAGATGCTTTCAGAAGTCCTGCAAGAAAATGTGGATTCTAATGCCCCAGGAGCCAAAGATAAGTAACCTTCTAACTATGCCTGACTTCCAGAGGAGAGAATCTGTTCCTGAGAGTATCTGATAAAACATATAGCCATACGAGTCCAAGTATTACTCACCTTTTGTATCCTCCAAGTTCCCCTTCAGCTTAGGGAACTTTTTCAGTTCCTCTGAATACTGTCCTTGGGTGACATCACGTGCAGCAAAATTTCCTCAGCCAGCAGCTTATCAGACATCTCAATTCTAACACAGATGTATATAATAAAAAGAGCTCAGATTTGTACAAAAATTAGCACAGAAAGCTCAGCATTTACCATCTCACTGATTCACAACAACAGCAGATCAGCCAGGCTGGCACCGTAGACTCAATAATTGAATTTTTCTAATCCTCAGAATATGACAAATGCAAGGATATCTGTGAAGACAACATAATAGAACACCATTTTAGGAGCTCTAATTATAGATTTTTTAAAAAAAATGTTGAAAGCATAGGAATGGAGAAATTTGGTAAAACTCTAAGAAACTCAGGTTTTTCATTGACAAAAAAATTTACTGAGTCAATGTGATACAGTTCTAAAAAATCTACTGTGGCTATAGACTATAGAGAGGTATCCAGAATAAACTAATCCTTCACTGTTCTGCTAGTTAGACTTCAGAGTATTTCATTCTATTCTATAGAGAAGGTACTAAGAGATACATAAACAGCAATGTGTACAGAGGTCAACTAAAAATGTAAAGGAAATCATGACACTGAAGATATAACAGCTCTCATGCTGTAAGCTCCTACTATGAGCACAGTTCGTCACCCAATTTGTCTGTAATCCTCAAGTAAGTTTGGCTAGGTGAATATTTCCATTCACATATCTCAGAGAAAAAGACACAGTAGCTCAGAGTACTAAATGTTACTGTGTGAAGGGGGTGGGAATGGAAGGCAGATGCATCTGGCTCCAGAGCCGGCGTTCTTTCCACGGCCCCACACTGCTTCCCTGTTTGAAATAACAGGCATGTTTAGTTTGAAGAAAAGGAGCCTTGTAGAGTGAGTGGAAGAAGGAAATGTATTAGCAGTCCTCAAATATTTGTGGAAGCAGTATTCAACATTTTATTCTGTATAGTTCCAATGATGGCAAACTGTAGAGAAACAGATGTAGTTTCAACATAAAGAATTTTCCAAGAGAGATGTCTAGAAGGATTGAGTTGCTCAGCCATTCCAGTACATAACAAATTCTCTGTCACTAGGTGCTGGGTAATCCCGTGGCAGGTATTCCAGCTCTGTATACATGACTGAATGAATGATTTTTAAGCTATTTTCCCACCTGACAGAAACAGGCTCAGAGAGGTTCTGGAATTTGGTTACAGTGACCGGAACCCCGCACCTACCGGGACAAATCTACTACTCATCTTCCCTAGATGTGTCTCTGAGCCCAAAACTGTAAAGCAGGCTGGTTCATACTGAAGGATCAACTGAAGAAATGATCAATAAAATCACATCAATCTCTCTGTTGACCAAATTTGACCAACATATTCACTATTTCTAATGTTTCCCTTCCCTCTTCGGGTTCATTTTTGGGTTAAAAAAAAAATTGCAGCAAAAAGCTCCAAAGATAAACGGCAGAGAAGGGTAGCAACAGTGCAGAATCTCTTAATCACATAAAACAAACTCAAAGAACAGGTACTGTAGGCGTCTGAGTGTCCCTGGGCACCCGCGAGCTGTCTTTCCGTGCTTTCTCCGCACTGCTGCACACACAGCCCTCAGTCCAACCCGGGTCCTTCTGCCACCCGATTCCTCACCTCGGGCATCTCCTTCCTCAGTGAGATAAGCAGGCTAAATGATTCCAATTGCTTATCACTACTTTCTTTCCTGAGTACTCAGAATTTCTTTCCAGCTGGCTGAGAAAGAAAGGTCACAACACTCAACTCTTTTTTTTTTTTTTTTTTTTTTTTTGGCCCCACTATAAAAACTACTTCCCTCATTCCCAGATCCTAGGCCCTGAGGCAGCGCAGCACAGCGCAGGTGCCCTCATTTTGTTCCGTGGCTCTCGTCACCTCACACCTCCCTCAGATGCCGTGTTCCCCACCCACTGCAGCCCTGGTGCAGAGGACGCACGCTCGCACGCACGCACGCACGCACGCAGGCACACACGCAGGGCGCACCCTGGCCCTCCCGCCTGGAGCCCCCACCCCGCCCTCGCTGCCCCTGCAACAACCTGTGCAGCTCCCCACGCAGGGCCCCAGGAGGCAAACAGCGGCCACACCAGCTCACTGGCCGCTGGAGAGGAGTCGTCCCGCGGGCCTCGGCCCAAGCGCGCCGCGCAGATCCTCGCGCCCCGTCCTCACTCAGCGTGCGCTGCGCACACCGGCCGCGTACCTCACTGGGGCCAGGCCCACTCTTGAGGGGGCCTCGAGGGGAGGGCGGAAGCTCCACCCCTTCCCCACCTGTTTCTACCTGACCCAGGTGAGACGAGGGTTATGGGAAGCCAGCGGGAAGAACCGAGCGCGCATGCGCGTGCTGGGGCTGGAGGTTCTAGGCCTTTACCTGGTCTCTAAAGATGACGGGCAGGCCACCCAACAGTTAGCCCTGGGCCACCTACAGAGTCACCACTTCGAGGCACCAAGCCCAGCATGTGCTGCGGCCTTCTGCCTGCTAGGCGCCAGCGACGACAGGGCGCGCCTTTGGCCCTAAGGAGAGTAAGCTGACCTGACCTGAGCACTGTTCACATTGAATTACTAGCAGTGAAGGACAAAAAGGCGATATTTTGATAATGACCAGCTATGGAGAGGTCTTGCTGAACCTCCCATACTTCATCTATTCCCTTAACTTACCCTCAAGAATCCTATTCTTCATAGCCAGCCCTCCTCTCTACCCCACACTATAGATGTTTGTATTTTCTGCCTGTGTTCATCTTCCCAAGTGAGACACGTAAAAGTCTCACAGTCAACCACAGCTAGGTTGAATTCACCACTCCTTACTCACCCGATCTTTCCGCAATGACCCCTTCTCCAAAATCTTAGCTGCCTTCTATATTTTCTGTCTTGACTGATGGCACAACCATCCATTCCAGTCTCCACACACAATCACCAGAGTCTGAGACCCAATAGAATGAGACCCAAGACTCAGGCAGTCAGCAGATTGCCTTTTCATCTTACCTCCCAAATTTCTCTTGAATTCATCCCACTCTTCTCTATTCCTATCCTTTGCCCTCTTTCAAGCCTCCTTATCTGTCACCTGAATGATTGTTCCTGACTAGGCTCCAGGTCTCCACCACTCCTTTCTAGCTCACTATCGACACACCTGCCAAAGTGCATGCCTGATCACATCTCTTTCCTTGTTAAAGTATTTTCCCCATGCTAAGCTCAACCTCTTTAGCTTGTCACACATACAGTTCAAAATGTTGCCCTTGCCTTCCTCCAAAATTCTCTCTCCTAATCTCCTCCCACCTTATCTTGCTTGTACATGCCTTCATAATCTGACAAAATGTTACTAATTGTAGTTCCTCAAAAGATACCAATTTCCTTTCTCCACACTTTTTTTTTTTTTTTTTTTTTTTGCGGAACCAGGGATTGAACTCCGGCCCTTGCGTGTGCCAGGCAAGTGCTTATTGTACTGAGCTATCTCCCTGGCCTTCTCTATACTTTCATACATGTCCTTTTCATTGGACACATATGTCCATCCGTACTTTGGCTACCTAAAAAAATCCTTATTAGTTCTTTGTATAGTTTTTCCCCTAAGACTCCTTCCAGATGAATAGAAGAAGAGAGATCTAAATTGAAAATCACTATTATAGAACACTGAAGAAGTTTCCAGACAGAACCTGGAAGCTTGCACTCTAAAATCAGGAACAAGGGGGCTTGCCAGGTAGCTCAGTTGGTTAAAGCACATAATTCAGCAAAGTCTCTCTGGTGCTGGGGACTGCAGTTCAATCCCCACCCCAACGTGGAGCATGAAACCTGACTTTAGGCAGCCTTAGTCAGCCAAAAATAAATGAATAAATAAATAAATAAAAATGAAATCAGGAATAAGACAAGAATGTCCACTATCACCACTCCTATTCAATATAGCTCTGGAAACATTAGCCAGAGCAATTAAACAAGAGAGTGAAAGAAAAGGAATAAGGATAGGAAAGGAAGAAGTTAAATTATCATTATTCATAGATGACATGACACTTTACATAGAAGACTCCAAAAACTCCACCAAGAGACTCCTAGAATTGATAAGCAAATTCAGCAGTATAGCTGAATATAAAGTCAACACTCAAACATTGATAGCATTCCTGTACACAAATAACAAATTCACTGAGAGAGAAATTAGGGAAATAATACCCTTCACAATAGTATACAGAAAAAAAAAAAAAAAAAAAAAACTTAGGAATTAGTCCCAAATAAAAGAAGTAAATTATAGTACTCTGCAAAAGGAGATAGAAGAGGATAACAGAAAATGAAAAGATATCCCTTGCTCATGGATAGGTAAAACCAACACAGTGAAAACGGTCATATTCGCAAAACTGTTATTTAATGTAATCCCAACCAAAGTGACATTAGCATTCCATACAGAACTAGAGAAAAATTCCTAAAACTCATTTGGAAGCAGAAGAGACCTAGAATAGCAAAGGCATTCCTGGGCAACAAAGGCAAAGCAGGAGCCATCACAATCCCTGAATTCAAATTACACTACAAAGCTACTGTGATAAAATCAGCATGGTACTGACAAAAAAAAAAAAAGTGGACCTGAGAATGAGAAGAACAGATTAAAAGATGCAGAAAAACTACAAACACACTCAACCAGCCACCTTATCTTTGACAAAGGGGCTAAACATGTTCACTAGAAGAAAAAAAGCCTTTTTAATAAATGATACTGGAAAAACTGGCTCTCCATATGTCAAAGACCACAAACAGATATGTGTCTATCACCATGTACTAAACAAAAGTCAAATTGGATCAAAGATCTAAACATTAAAATAGAAACACTAAATTACCTAGAAGAGAAAGTGGGTAGAAATCTTAAAGACATAAGTATAGGCAGAGAGTTCATGAATAAAATCCAAAGAGTATGGGAAATACTTCAAAGAATCAACAACTGGGATCTTGTATTAAAAAAATTTTTTTCACATCAAAAGAAATTGCTGACAGAGTGAAAAGATAATCCACAGAGTAGAAAAACCTTAGCCAAATGTCCCTCATACAAAGTACTTCTATTTGGGACATCCAAAGAATTGAAAAAAATTCAGAACCCCCTACTCTCAATTTTAAGGTTCAATCCAAAAATGGGCACTTGAGATGAATACACAATTCTCAGAGGAAGAAATACAAATGACAAAGAAATAAATAACTATAATTTAACTATGAACAAAATTCTACCAGAGTTTAAAAGTATGAAAGTGTCTGCCAGGGAAACAAGATGGCACCTGAAGGAGTGCCATTGAAGAAGGAGGAAGTTGCTAGAACTAAAGCACTACCAGCTAACTTTAGTAGACACATTTTTTTTTTGTTGGCAAAGTATTTTACTACAGAAGGCTATATTTCTTAAAATCCAAATATTAAAACTTTCTACACCATTCCAAGAATTCTTTTGACTGGCCATGGCCCTGAGACAAAGAACAACGCTTTCACCAAGATGAGAGGAAGTGGGAGAACAATGCTTAAAATGGTGCAGCTCAGTATTCACAGGAAATTTTCCCACCCTGAAGTTCAAAATGAGTAATCAGACTCCAGGAAGGAAAAGGACATTCCCATCCCCAAGACTCCAATGTATGCCTCGCAAAAGAGAAACAGCCCATTTCAGATGAGGTGATGTGTACATCAGGCAAGAGGGAAGATGGTAGGCAGTGGAGGCTATGGCCCAGCTTAGCCAACACAGCCCAAGAAAGTCCACCTCTTTCCTCCAAGCCCATGCCAGGTGTCTGTACACTAACCCAGTGTTTCCCCAGCCAAATGCCATGGAAGAATACTTAAAAGTCTACATTCTTTACCATAGGCCATGAACTTTATGTAGGCAAAACATATTTATGTTCCCACAGTTCTTTAATAAACAGAATAAAGAAACTTTCTGTGGGAATTCACTCTGGCTATGGGCAACGAGGGCAGCTTTTCTGATGTGAATGACTAATGAGACACATATAGGGGAAAAGAAGTTCAAAACTTAACAGAGGACCACTGTTAGTAGAATTAGACACAATATTTTTGGAAAGCTTGTCGGCAGTACCCATCAAAACTGAACCAGCCATCCCACTTTATCAAGTTACCTGTGTATACTCCTGACATGTGTCCAGGGATAAACAATGATATGTTATTTGGAAAAAAAAAATATAAACTAGAAACAAACTAAATACATAATATATGAATTTATAATGTATTTGTTATATAAACCTATAGTGTACTAGTTACAAAGTCATCCAACTTGCAGAGTTTCTCAAAGTTACATGAAAAAACAAGGTGCAAAATGGTACATTTCACAATCCTACTTATGTAAAAATATGTAAGTTCCAGATATCTAAATATCTGTATTTGTAATATTGTTTATCCTTTTGTATGTATTAGAAATGCCTGGAAAGACCCAGGTATAGCAGATTGGCAGCACAGTGACACTTCTGGTCTGCAGGAAGGTTTGTTTGATTTATTGGTTGGTTGGTCTTTAGATTTAAATTTGAATGCCTTTGGAGGGGGTGGGGGGCTCTGCTGTAGTCTCTATTAACCCCTATTATCCTATACCTTTTCTTCCCTCCATTGTTCCTAGACTCTAACGGCACAGCAGAGGAAATGGGGGGCTGGGGTTTGAAAAGATGTTTTTATTCTCCATTTCTATATTATAGTAAAATTACCTTTGTGTCTTTAAGGAGAGTAGGGTAAAGACTGCCTTCTTTTCTAGTCAGGGAGAAGGAGATCTGGAGAAAAATAAGGATCCTGAGAAAACTTACTGGTTTGGAAGCTCCTTTGTACAGCTGCAGATAAGGAGCAGGGAGTGTCTGATCTTGCCCAGAAAGCAAGGATAAATTGTAAAGCCCACATATGAAATTTCTTTTAAATTCCTTTTTTACCACTGTAATGAAGGGAATGTCCAGACTCCTTGTCCCTTCCTTATCCACCACAAAGTTTGCAGCCCAAGGTTTATTGCCTGGGCTGCTGGACAGGGTTCTGGTGCACTGTGGGAGGCCAACTCCGGTCCTACAAATCCCTCAGGGTCTTGCATCTCTGTACCCAGGAGTTAATTCCTCACTCTTCCCTGTGTTGGCACTAGCTGTAGAGGAAGTGGGGGCAGTCGGCACCACAGGCACTGTGAAATGCAACACGAATATTCCTGAGCCAAGGTCTACCAAAAAGTACTATCCTGGCCCATGTTCTCTACCACAAAGGATCTGGGTTTCCACAGTTGACTTTAAGAAAATGTTAAAAACCCTGTAGTCTGCAAAGTAAAGATTTACCTTAAAATAAGAATAAGGAACACTTGCAAATGAAATGTTCTCTTGTTTTTGGCAGCAGCTAAAAGACAGGCTGGTGTGAGTCCTGGAGGCTATACCATGCTATTTCATCTGCTGGAAACTCTTCAGCTGAACAGGATTATTTATAGGAAACAATTTCTAGGAGTGCAGGCTGGTATTTCAGACTCTCTTGTCTGCAGGCTGAACAGTGGGGAGTTGGGAGACTGAGTAATGAAGAAAGTCAGACCCACAGTTTACTCACCTCTTTGGTCTGGGAAAAAGCAAAAGCAAACAAACAGAAGACCAGAGGTTCTACAAGCATAAAACGGGCACCCTGTCCATCTGTCAGTGGTTCACCTGGTCCACTTTATTCCACTGTTACTGGCCCGCAGCACCATGCTTGCCAGGTCCTTGGGGATAGAATACAATCATCCATCCTGGTGCTCCTCCATGTTCATCAACTGGTGCATGGATAAAGAAAGTAAGTTTTATCCATACAACAAAATATTATTTGACAATACAGGACTTCTGAGCATTACAATATGGATAAGTCTCAAAAACTTCATGCTGAGTGAAAGAAAGTAATCACAATAAATACAATGTATGATTCCATTTCTGTACAGAGTTTAGAATAAATAAATTAATAGGTATATAAAGTAGATTCTTGGTTGCCCAGAGTTGGAAGAGGAAGCAGAGAAAGGAAGTGATTCCTACTGGGTGTGAAAGTTTTTTGGCTGTAGTAAAAAAATA
>PVKN010039295.1:0-10906 GCA_004027915.1 Capromys pilorides | reverse complement strand
TCAGGAATATTTTATGGCTATGGAAGTTCAGATGAGATTCCGTGAACACATCCCATGAATCAAGTTGTGCTGTGAGCCTTCCATGTCGCATCACAAATTGGCTTCCACAAGCTGTACCATAAAGCCAGTACCTTGCCCTGTTTAGCAGTGGTTTCAAGTAGAAAGTCAGTCCTCACTTTGTCAATGTTTAGCACCAGAATGGAGTCCTACGCGGGAGGGGCATCAGAAGGATACACGTACTCCTGGGTACATGTGCTCCAGTGCATCCAGCTCCCTGGCAATCCCAGTGGTCAGAAAAGGACTGGAGATGGGGAGCAGCAGGGTTTGAAAGTTCCTGGGCATTCAAGGTTCGTCCAGAAGCATAAGCATCCAAAGGAAATGACAGCATTAGCTGCAGAAAGAATCTGTTTTCCTTTCAATTGCTTGTTAGTTTGAGCTTGTTGAAATCCTAACTCCCAAGACGGTGGGGTTTATAATCTGTTGTAAACATATATTCATTAAAAAATCAAATATATGTAGAAGGAATTCAGTTCATTTTAAAGAGAATGAATATAAGAAAACATGGCCAGGGAGATAGCACAGTGGCATAAGCACCTTCCTGGCAAGCACAAAGACCTGAGTTCAATACTGCTTCTTCTGGAACTGATGCCAGCCATCAGGGCTTGTCCTGGACTCCTCGCTGGGCTTTCAGTGTACTGAGCTGCGGACATGGAGAATGGGGTTCGTGTCACATGCTAGTGCGACCATCAGTCAAAGTGGTGGAGCTGGGGACCAGAGAGAGTGGGCTACACTCACTTTTTCTCACTCTTTTACCTGCTTTGTTGGTTCAGCTGTAAACCCCAGTTATTGTCTTAGGGTTTCTCATGTACATATTCAACTCATGACTATTTGCCACCAAGTGATACTATTTCAGCTCATGCACCTGTAAGAAGCTTTTAATACTGTATTTTTTCCAGACGCTATGCTATGGTGGTTGTACTTTTTATTTCTATATGTTATAAATGTTATACCAGGCCCAGCCAAATAGCTCAGCAGATTAAAGTGCCTGCAAACAGACACAGGAGCTGGGGGTTCGATCCCCAGGCCTGCTCTATGGGCCCCGCCCCTGGGCTGCACTGAGATGGCAATTGAGACTGGGTGTGGTGGCGCATGCCTGTAATCCCAGCTCTTGGGAGGCTGTAAACAGGCAGATCATCACAAGTTTGATCTAGTAGTGAGACCCTGAACACCCTGTACACCCTTCCCTAAAAAATAAAGTTATACCAGATTGTTATTAATTTGATTTAACAAATAATTTATTTTTTAAAAAATATTTAAATAATAATAAACATCTTTATTTGTCCATGTAGTTTTCATTCATGGAGGCCTTTTTTGTGTGTAGATCTGTGCTTTCTAACTGATATTTTCTTTACCATTTCCTACATTGCTAATCTTCTGTCACCTCTTGAACATTAGAAAAATATCTTTACTTTTTCATTATGTTTTGTGTTTGTTTTTATCTGTTTGTTTATCTATTTGTTATAGGGTACTGGATCTTGAGCCCAATGCTTTTAAATTAAGCTACATCATTAGCAACTACCTCTTTTATTTATTTCTTCAGGCAGGGCTAGTGCTAAATGGCAGGGACTGGGCTCAAGCTTGTAATCTTCCTGCCCTAGCTTCTGAGTCTTTTATAAGCAAAGTTATTAGGCTGGTGCACAGAGGGCCCACCCTCGCCCCACCTACCTCCGTCATTATTGACAACTTACACGAGCATTTGCCTTCAGTTTTGATAAAACATTTTGCCAGATGCAGAATTCTATATTAACAACTTTTCTCTTGTTTGCATTTTTTATGATGACAAATTCACTACTGTCCTTTTTCTCACCTGCAATACAACTGCTTATTCTTTGTGGGCTTCAGTATCTATCTTAGTATAGTTGTACAGTTCTCATCATGTTTCCTGTCTGCGAGTTTCATTGGAATTCTTGTATTTGTTTTATAGAAACTAGATCTGAAAAATTTTTATCCTTATTTTTTAATTTAAGATCATCTTAGATTTAATTATTTTGATGAAAAGGATAAAAAAATGGGATATGTCTCTATTTTCCTGGCCCTAGATTGGCTTGTCTGTGTGGAACCAGAATAAAAAGTAACTCATCCATCTCTGGCTAAAAAAGGTGGTGACAAGACCGAGTGGTGGAGTCAGGGCAGAGCACTGACCTAACAGGAAAGACCCTGAGTGCCACCCCCAGTGTCACACCAAAAGCTTTCATGATCTTGTATGAATTCAAGTTACACTGAGAGAGGAATGCTGTGCGTTGCACAACAAAAACTATGTATTACAGTTACAAGCTACCACCACGGGTAATTTTCTTTAGGGGAGGTACCAAGGTCTTCAGAGTTACTAACACTAAACCTTTGTATTGTTATTATTAGTAATAGTAAGGTGTTTTTGTTGTTGTTTTACACAAGTTCTCCCTAAGGCATTAAGTTGTCCAGGCTGGGCTCAAAGTTTCAATCCTCCTGCCTCAGCCTGCCAGCATACTGAGATTATGGGTTTGCATGAACAGCAGTCAAGCCACCTGGTCATCACAGGTTGTCACACTGAACACACTTTGTTCCCCATGGCTTTTGTCCTTGGCTGGGGAGTGTGCTTTTCACCTGTCAGCTCCCAGAGTCCAGGACAGTGCCTGGGTGTGTGGTGGACACTGGACCTGGGATGCTGGGTAAAGAGTGGAGGGCAGAGGTAGTGGGGGACAGGAGGATGAGTTACATGTCCAGAAGCAGTGGAAGTGGTATAAAATTAATTTCAAGCCCATGACATGTAATTAATTTCATCTGTCAAAAATAACTTCATGGGCTGGTGAGATGATTCAGCAGTCTAAAGCACCTGCTTAGGAAAGCTTAGGCAACCGCAGGAACTGCAGTTCGATCCCTGGCACCACATGCTGTGCCAGCCCCACCCCTAGGGCAGGCCTAGCTGGCCATAATAATACTAATTTAAAAAAAAAAAAAACTTCATCAGTTAAAAACAAAACAAACAAGCAAAAACACCTAGAAGTGGTTTCTTTGAAAGCTACATATTTTCTCCAAAGAAAAAGTTCTTTGCTTTTACTCAGAAAAAAAAAAAATAATAATACTTGAAAATGACAACTTGATCTAACAGGCGTTCTTTGGAGGAGAAGTCTGGGGCTCACTGTGTGCTATATTTTCTTTTTTCTCTTCTTCTTTTCCAACATTTCCACTGTCTTCCTCTTGCCTGACGCGAGGCTGCTCCCTTTGGCTGGCTTGTCACTGCCACCAGCTAAACCATGTTTATGAGAGTCAGGCTCTGATGTTGCGGATTCCTGCACCACATCCTCTGGATCCTTTTTGCTGATCCTGGCCTGGCCTTTTTTCCCTTACAGGTGAAGGTTCTGCTGGAGCAAGTGGGAGCAAAGACTGCAGAACACTCTTGTTGGGCTTAAGCTTCAATATTTTGATGAAACCATCATTCGGCTCTGTAACAAGAACATGATGCTTAGGAATTTCAAAACTGATCATGTCTTTTACCCTGTTCTCATGTGCTTTAAACTCATAGAGGCACACCAGTGATCCATTCAGAAAACCTCACTACTGCTCCATCTCCAGTCACCAGAGGACAGAGTCTGAAAGAAAGGTAATAGAAGAAACACGTCTTTCATTGGTGATGGTGCCACTCACAGCTGCAGTGTGAAGCTGGTAGACGTCAGTCTTATTCAGGATGACAACCATGTATTTCTTCCCACTTGGGGACTATTCCACTATGTGAGCATTTTGTTTAATGCTTTTTTATGAAAGCTGAGCTTCCCTCCACAAGATTCTACATTCCTAAGGTCTTACCTGTGCCTAAGGAGTGCCAACTTGCCAGACGGGTGAATGGAAAGGAAGGTCTCGTGTCCTTTGTGAGCTTTAATGGGCTCTAAGCACTCCCATTTCTTCTCATCCCAGACACAGGTGAGTCAGTCTTCAGTTCCTCCGATTAAGCTCCTGTTGCCATAGAACTTGAGGCAAGTCATTGTGCCATTGTGATGTCCTAGGGCCCCGTCTTCTGTCTTCTTTTTCATATCATGTATGTGGATCAGCTCATCTTTGCTGCCAGTGACTACAAAACGACGGCTCACAGTCACCGCCATCAAGGAGGCAGTGTGGGCGTGGTGACTGAAGTTTCGCACGGGCCTGGTGACCCTTTCTCGCGGTCTCCACTCGCCTTGGGCTCCGGGCATACAGTGAACCCAAAGGGGATCTGCTCGTAGCTTCCAGCCACCAGCTCCGTACAGCAGCCCTCGTGCCTCTCCTGGGAAGCCCACCGGCGTGGCGCGGAGACGACAGAACCGGAAGCCGATCCGCAATTTTAAAAACATTTTGTAAATGCTGCCTTTTTCTCTCCTTTCCTTAAGGGACTCATATTACAAATACATTAAGCCATTGAAACTCCCTCACAGCTCTCTGATATTATGGTCATTTTTAAATATTGTTTTTCTATATCTTATTGTGAGTATTTCCTGCTATTACTTCATCAAATTGACTCAACTCTTCCCTATAGTATTCAATCTCCCTTTCCAAAATTTAAAAAAAACAGCTATTTTGTCTTACACTGTAGCTTTTGTCTCTTGAAGTATAGTTGGGTTATCATTTCTATTTTCCAAATCTATTTGTTGTTTGGATACATTTGCAATAACCATTTCATTTACTTCGTGTGATATACTAGCATCTGCAGCAACTGCTTGTCAACTTTAACTAACTGATGGTTTTCCCACCTGGGGTGCTACTTTTCTTCATGGCATACCCAGTGAATTTTAAAGATCTTTGAACACTCACATTGTACATTTGATCTAATTAGGGTGTGGACAATTTTTGTGTCTCTATAACTATTCTTCAGCTTTGAAATGAAGATAAGTTACTTGAAAACAGTTGAATCCTTTTGGGTATGTGATTTTGATTTGCAGTAAGACACTTTTGAGAACTCAGCCTAGGACCCAATAAATTACAAGTTTCTCACTCTGGTTGGTAGAAGTACACACTCTTTCCTGGCACTGTGTAAGGTTTTAGTAGGGCTGTCCTTGAGCACTCAAGTAGTTCATTTCTTGGAGACAGAGATATTTTTATGAATGTGCAATGGTAAGTGTAATGCTACTGCTCAAGGAGGTTTCTGCAGGTTCCTGGAGTTGTCCTATCTGGTACCCTGACCTATATGCAAAAATTCTTCTTTTATTTTTTTTTTTATGGGTCTCACTGTGCAGCTTGGACTCACAGTGAGCCTCCTGTTTTCACTCTCCCCAGTACTGGGGTTACAAGCATGCACCACCATGCCTGGTCTCTGTGGCTGGCTCAGCCCCCCAGGGGATGGTGCTGGCATGGCATGTAGTGCCAGGGATCAAACCCTGGCCCCTGTGCTTGCCCAAGGAGGCACTTAGTCCACTGAGCTATCTTGCTGACCCATAAACTATCTTTTCTTTCCTGACTCTCAGCTGCATCTTCTCAACTTAGAGGATTTACAAAACTTTCCCTGAGAGTCACTTTCCCTCCACAATAATGGGAAAACTTTCTGAGGTCAAGAGGCAGAGATGCATATAAAACTCACTGAACTTGTTTGCCATTTCTCAACAGTTGTTATTCTGAGTTTCCTGAGAGTCAATCTTTAGATTTCTAGTTGTCTCAAGTGGGAGACTATATACAGTCACTGTTTCTTCATTGTAGTTAGAACCTGAAATATAAACCCAGTGTTGTGTGGTATAGGGGCAAAATGAATTTGATAAATGGCTTGCTGCTTTGGACATTCTCTTTGGTGTAACTGGAAGGCCAATGTGCAAGAAGAAATGGAGGGAGAGCGGAAGGAAGCTAGCACTAGTATACAGCATGCTCTTGGAGTGGACTGGCAATAGGACAGAAAATACTTTTTGGGCTAAATACATACAAATGACAGTGTAAATGAAGAAGAGATGGACTTTAAATTCAGATGTGTGTATACCTTAGAAATTCAGGAGTTGAGAGTGAAATAATTGTTTGTGGTAGTGATATGGGATTTTCACCCTGAGGTGAAGTCCTATCAGGAAATTAAAAACCTGCCTAGATTTTAGAATGAAGATGTTAGTGCAAGGTATTGGTTACTACATTACCAAATTAAGAAACAGGTACTATATGGAGATTGAAAACATGAACTGCCTCTGGAATGCAACCAAGAGACACAATTCACTGTCACTATTACCAGAAGCATAAGCCTCGGTTGCTAACCTGACTTAATTTGCTGACACTAGCAACTTATGGAACTGCTGCTAAGCCATGGATGAAGACACCGATATCACCTTTTGCAGAAGTGTCACTGGAAGTAGGCAGGCCTCTAATTTCTCTCCATTTCCTCACCTAATGAGACTGGCACCCCGGACGAACTAGCAGAGAATCAATGATGAAATTCAAGAGCTCTCGACCACAAAAGGAATGAAAACATGGAAGGGTAAATGTCTGAGAGTCCACAGTACATATTAGGCATAGGATGGGGAAAGGAACTATGCTAAGCTCCTGGCTTCTGATTGTTCTGGAGAATGCAATATTGACAGGTCATCCTTGGGGCCTGCCCATCAAATAGATCATGCCTTGTTGAAAGTCCAGGTTCACTGTTTGGATTAAAATGACAAAATTTAGTGTTTGACCTTGACAAGTGTACTACTGCCTCATGGATCAAGACACTTCATGTATTTTCCTGTCATTACAATCTCAGTCATTATAATGTAATAATTAATTAGGTGAAACTGTAAACTGTATGAGGATAGAGATTATATTTTCAGGGGTTGCCCCTGTATCTTCAGTGTCTAACAAAGTACATACACAGTAAACATTTTTTGAATCCATGCATGAACAAAGACTGAATGAGCAATTATTAGGGAGAACAGATTCACATGTAAGCCAAGTAACATGGAACTCCAGCCTGAGCACAGGCCAGACAAGGCTGCAGAGATGCTGGGTGGTCAGGCAGATCTGGAGGTGCAAAGATGTGATGAGTTGGAGTATCTGAGACAGCTGGTAGAGGGCATCTCAGTTTGGGGCTGCACTGTGGCTGCTTTTGGGGACTCCCACGATGCAGAGACTGTGAGGAGACCACCTGCCTTTTGGTGTGCAGGGCTCTCTGAATTTTCATGTTATACCTAGAAGGAGGGAATTTTCTGTCTTCTACAGGGAAATATAAAGACTTTTTCTAAGATGAATGAGCTGAGGCTTGGGGTAGATAGGAAATTTTTGGAGACAATTATGGATATATCATAATAAAGATAATTTAAGAACTAATAATATATGTTTATTTTTAAAGCACTAAAATTCAAAAGCTCCATGTGCTGGAGAAAAAAATAGGCTTAATTAAAAGCAGAAACTTTCTAAAGGGCGATCAGACCTAGTATCCACATAAAACCCCACACTGGGTATAGGAGCCACCAGGAATCCAAAGGCCAACAATAAATGCACCCTGTAAAACCAGAAATAAAATGAGCTCTGTCTAAGGCATGAAGCAAAAGGGAGAGCCAGCCCCCACGGCTGTGTAAATGTCCAAGCTTCACCTCATTTAGGCCAATTACCCTGGGAGGAATTAGGAACTAACCTGGAGGTGACCACTGGGGCTTAACGTGTAAGCCCTAAGGAGAAAAGCTTCACACAAGACATGAGGTCTGGAGGTGTGAAGCGACTGGAGGCAGGAGGTCCAGGCCACATTCTGCCCTCACCTTCCCAAGGCAAAATGGCTTTTTTGACTCACTTGCTGATGATCTCAGCAGCTCTGTACCATTGGAAGAAACTCTCTGGCCAAAATCATCTATTGAAAGGAAAAATCAGATGCACTGTACAGAATATAGCTTCAAAAGTAGACATAGTAGAGGTTCAAGAAAAATAACACAGGGACAGTGAGATAGCTTAGCAGACTAAACACCTGCTTTGGCAAGTGTAGAGACCAGGGTTCAATTCCTGGTCCTGCATGCCACCTGCCCCACCCCACCGCAGGGACACTGTAATCCCAGTGCTGGGGATTATTCTTCTGAAAACAGAAGGATAACAATGAGTCCAAGCTGCATAGTGAGACCCCATACCTAATACATAAAGTGGAGGGGAAAAAAGAAAGAAAAAGAAGAAGAACAGCTGTCCATTCTGAATGAAAAAGAGTTACTGCAAACAAAGACTCAGGATAACTGCCCAAACTCCAGAAAGCAAATAACCAAAATAGATGAATTCATCTGAAGAGACAGCCTAGGCGGGGCTAAAGGCATCAGCCTTGAACCAGATTTCTCTGAGGTTGACCAGCCTGCCACTGGCTGGTTCAAAGTTTGGGCAAGTTCTTGGGCCTACTTTCCTTCTTTTCAAAATAAGAATGTTATCAGATATTACAATAGTTGAGAAATAAGACACAGATAACAGTGCTTAGTCCAGACCAAATGCTCTATAAATGACAACCGCTGTTGCTGTCTCATAGTACTGATGTCTGAGGGAATAGTGACAGAATGTACCTGCAGGAACAATGCACTACTTCATCTCTCAGTTATGACACACCTGAAGTTGGTAAACTTCTGCTCTTGCCACCCAAGGAACAGGAAGATGGCTAGCTGTTTACAGCAGTCATTGTGGTCACTGCTGTGGCTGTGACTGCTGCTGGCCTTGCCACTACTTTCAGGCTATGACCACAAATCCTCTGCCCTCAGATCTTCCTTGAGCACACAAAATCGCCCAAAGCAGCTGAGCAGATGAGAGTCTCAGCAGAGACTAGAAGCCTGCCCGAGCATGAGATGGCTCTCACCTCACCCCTGTGATGCCATGGAGGCAGCATGGGAAGGGACCCCTATGTCACATATCATACCTATAGGATAATTTCAGCTCTTTTGTGAGCGAGGATTCCATTCTCTTCCATTAATATTATATTCAGCATCCCAGTGCAGTGCTCAATAACAATAGATTCTTACCGCACTTTGGTTACATAAATGGACAAATTCTTAATATAGACCTTATTTCCAAAAGGAAAATCTTGACACCATTGTGAAAAGAAAGGATAAAAATTAGGTGGCATTTAACAAAACTGTCATACTTGCTCATGCCTAACAGCAGGCACTTGTACAAGCACCTGATTTGTCCCATTTCACACATCTGTGGATAGTGACATTAACATTAATGTTACATGAATAGCATGCACTACCCTTAACTAAGCACAGGGCCTGCTGTTCTGAGGAGCACTTTTTGTCTCCTTTGTCTCCCATGAGATTCAAGAACATGCAGCACTTCCAACATTAAATGGCAGAAGATAAATGTTCCCATTCCAAAAGGGAAAAATAGTGGAACAGAAAGGAATAAAACCCAAGCAAGCCCGAAGCCCCATACAGCAGCAAACACTATGTCCTGCAGTTCTGCGTGCAGCAGCCAGGGCAGGTGTGGAGCGGGGTGAGTGCTAAAGGTTTCAGGCTGCTCTGCCCCTGGAACTTCCTAGGTTGCAGTCTGTATAGCTTCTCTCTTGGCCCGGTCCCACTGATTCTGTCTGCCTTTCCCTAGCACTTGTTTCTTGTCCCTGGTATGTTTCCCTTTCAGGGGACTCTTCTGCACTGTCAGTTTCACCCTAACAGTTTCACATACTGTCCCCTCAAGAGCACACTGCCTGGCCTCCCAGCCTTCTTTCAAAATCTGGAAGGGAGTTTCTATGACTCTATAATACTTGCAATCCACATGCCCACTAAGCTAGTGCCGTGTGGATGACTCAAAGGTTTCCCACCAGCTTGAGCACCAGACAGACTTTTTTGAGCTATGGCTGTATGGCTTCTGGGTGCCTGCCCTGTGAGCATGAAGTAAATCCTGGAGAATCAATTTTCTCTGCAAACTTACAGTTCTCTTTCCAATTGCACCTTTGAGCCAGTGATGCATGGAGTCTTGCTATTTTCTTAGACACCTTCAAGTCATCTTTCCTATTATCATGAATCAAAGTACTTGGTTTCTTTTTAATGCTAAACTTCTCAGCAACACTGATCTCTTTTTTTCCACCTTCACAAGTTCATCTTTCTTTCAAAACTGCAAACTTTCAAAATCATTCCAATATCCTGCCTGATTATCTATATCAAATCTCAGTATCACAAAAAGTTGAGAACATGGGAAAAATGTAGACACATTTTCTGCTAGAATGTAGCACACATGGCCTCTACTTCAACTACCTGTGGAGTGTTTGTTTCTAACTGGAACCTCCTGGGCCTGATTTTACTGTCCACTTTCTTTTTAGTATCCTGCTCCTCTGAGCTCTAATCTGTATTGTGTGAAAAGCACTGTTTCCCACATTGTAGGGCTTTTTATATAACTTGCATCTCTAAACCTTTCCAGGATCTTTATGCAAAACTGTTCCAAAAGTTTCTGAACCATATAGTCAGTTACAGTCATTCGCAGCTCTATTTTGCATACTAGTTTTCTGTATTTGTCTCTTTCTCATCTCTGAAACAAAATATTGCTGCCTAAAATTTGAAGGAATTGAGTTTCAATGGGTTCAGTCCCCGTTCAACCAGCTACAGTGCAGAAGCAGCATAGTGGAAGAGTCTGGTAGAGGAAACCTGTTTGCATTATGATGCCTGGGACCCAGGACAACACAGAGAAGCTGGGTACAGGAACACAGGTGCCCGAGTTTCCTCTCCAGTGATCTGCCTTCTTTGACCAGGTCCCTTATCTGGAACAAGAAAGTTTTGGGGGAATATTTTAGATCTAACTAAACTATAACACAATAAAAACAATAATTTCTGCCCCCAAGAACATTATATTCTAAATGAAAGAAATAAACATAATTAACTGTGGTAACATTAGACAGAGGTAAAAAAAAAAGGCCAAACCAGTTTATCTCAGGGAAGAGAATTTTAATGAAATCTCTCAATACCTAATTCACAAAACAGGAGCCAACATTAAGACTGGAACT
>PVKN010039294.1:0-10909 GCA_004027915.1 Capromys pilorides | reverse complement strand
TTTGCGGTACCAGGAATTGAACTCAGGACCCTGCACTTGCAAGGCAAGCACTTATACTACTGAACTATCTTCCTGGCCCTCAAAAATATCTTAATCACTTATGTAGTAATGGTTAGTAAATATTATATCTCCATTGCCTGATTTCTTTGAAGGACTTTTTTCAGATTTTTGGAAATAACTATCAATAATATTTTCTATAATATGCAAATGACTTCAGAGATCTATTCAACAACAGATCTAAGTAAACAGCATCTATCAGTTTACAAAACAGGGGTGAAAAACACTGTCCTTGTGTCACTCACATATGGGGGAGGATGTGGCAAAAAGTGGAGTTTTGAAAGTATCTCAACCAGGTTACTATATATAATCTCCTCAAGGAGTTGAAAACCTATTGGACTCGAAAAGTGGAGCTAAAAGACCTTGAGAGCTTCAATATTCCTCCCAACTATGCCCAGGGCTCTGACAATGGAGAACTGTAAGGGAAGAGGCCCCTGAGAGTGCTGCAAGGTGTGCTGCTGTGGGGTCACTCCCCACATTTGGAAGAAGGATAGAGCTAAAAGGTGGGAGCATGAAACTGAATGTTCTAGAGCTCTAATCTTCTAGAAAAAGGTGGATGACTTGAACTTTTAATGGAAGTCAAGAGTCTGCAGTCCTACAGTACAGCCAGCCAGAGATGAGAGGCCTAGGTAAGGGGAGCAGGGGAGGAGAAGCCCTCAGCTGGGAGACGAGCTGAGCCCAGACAGGACAACACTGCTGTGGCAAGTTGTCTGTTTTGGAGAACTAACAACAAAGTCTAATGTGGTGGTGGTAACTGTATACAGTAACAGGTACATAGTGAGTCATGGCAGTCTCTAAGACTCCAATACATTTAATAACCAAACATCTACTTTTTCAGTATGGGCAGAAACTCCGAGATAAAAGTGACAGCTGTCAGCTGAGGTGTGGAAGGATAACTGATGCAAGGATACCTGAGGGTGCATTCCACCAGGAGCACAAAAGAACTTCAAATGTCCCAGCAATGCAAGATCATATATAATCAACCAGGCTGTCTTCAGGTCTATATAACAAGTATCCTGGCATCATGGAAATCTGCCCTCTTTTCAGAGACATTTGGCTTCCTCTGTATTTAACATTCTCTTCTGAATAGCAGAGTTTTAAAAACTATTTACTATGCAAAATATCCTGCGCATGCAGCAGCTCAAGAAGCAGAACCCTGCCTGTAGGCACTGATGGGTTTTTAGACTCTGTATACCTATGATCAAAGGGAGGATTTTCAGATAATTTTAAACCCCTTGCTAGGGTGCTCTCAAAATATTCGAGATTTTAAATTTTATCACCAGATGTGAGTGAAATCTTTTTTCAAATAGACGAATTTTCTGCAGTCCTGAAATGCCTTTTCAGAAACCATAATCACCTCACTCAGATGGACCGAAACCAGCAAGGGAACAATTCAGTTTCCCTCTGAAAGGGCTCTGCAAAGTGCTCATTACCCCACAGCAGAGCTGGGCTTCAGCAGGGCCTCCGTTCAATTTTCAAGCGTGTGAAGCCTAGTATGACTTCCGTGCTAATCGTGGAACACGACTCCTCGCCAGCTGAAGAGGCTTGTTTCCATAGTGGTTGCCTTATTCTAAAGAAAAGCGCAGCTCATTGAGAATTTCAGCTTTATGAAGGGATAAGAAGTCAAATTCTACTGTAGCTACTGAATGGGAAGAAAATACTTACAGTTTGATTTCCCATTCAAACTATAAGGAACCTTCAAATTAAAGGCTGTGTCAATAGACCAACTCTGTTTCTAAGGTGACTTTTTCTTGCTAAACACTTTCAAACCAATATGCATATATTTGATGGCTGCATATAGGTTCAGACCCTTGATATTAGAAAGAAAAAGATTAATTTATCTTTCAAAGTATTACACAACAAGCAAAAATGCATACAGTTTTTGAATCATTAGATGGATGTAGTTATTTGCACAGCTAAATAATAAAAGATCAGTTAACAAAACGATTACTAATAATTTCATCTGCATAATACAAAGCATTGTTACTGTTTCTTTGTTTTGTTGATTTGAATTAAAATAAGAAATAAGAGCTGGGATATTACCTAGATCTAGTCCAAATGTAGCAGAATTTTTTCTTACTTCTGAGCAAGTATGCTGTCTTTTATTAATTTTTTTAGTGTTGTGGGCTCAAAGAGAAAACTCTGTAACATAGTTTGCACACTGACACGCTGCTACTGCAATTTTTAAAAATATGTAACCAAATCCACAAAACTGACCCTTTCTTTAGACCATTTGTTTGTTTTTGAAGTAGGGCCTCACTATGTCATTCAAACTGGCTTTGAGATCATGGCGATGCTCCTGCCTCCACCTCCCAACTTCTGGGATCACAGGTATGTGCCACCACTCCTGGTCTGACCAACCCTATCTTTGTGTAGGATACAGAAGCCATACTCCTGCTGCCAAGAGTCCCTGACTGCTGCCTCTGGCTTCCCATCAAAGCTTCTTTCCTCAGATGGAAAAGACCAGGATGTCTGGAGATTTCAATTTAACAAGACATGAATTTTACCTAAGCAGTGAGTAGCTTAATTTTGGGGAAAAGAGCCTACATTCTGAAATGGTTGTGTTGTGTTTTTCATAAACTAAGGGTGACTCGGTCTTGCCTACATTCTGCCATGGTTGTGTTGTGTTTTTCATAAACTAAGGGTGACTCGGTCTTAGATTTCTCTTAGTGACACGTTAGTTTCCAAAGCTGCTGAAACAAATCACCACTAAATTGGTGCTTTAAAGCAAAAGAACTGAGTACTTTTTACAATTCCAGAGGACAGAAGTCTGACATCAGTGTTCCTGGCTGGTATCAAGGTGTTAACAGACCAATGCCCCCTTTAAAGGCTCTGTGGCAGAACCAGGTCCAGTGTCCAGTGGCTATAATTACATCAGTCTACCTTACTCGTCATGTGGCCTTCTCCTCTTCTATATGTGTCAAGTCTCCCTCTCTGTCCCTGGTAAAAATACTTGTGATTGCTTTTATTATCTACATAATACACAATGTGCAAAATAATCTCATGTCACATCTCTTAATTTAATCACAGCTGTAAAATCTTTTGTGGTCATGCAATGTAAGAAATATTAGCATGCAAGGTGTGAGTTAGATCCCTGGGACAAGAAAGAAAGAAAGAAAGAAAGAAAGAAAGAAAGAAAGAAAGAAAGAAAGAAAGAAAGAAAGAAAGAAAGAGAAAGAAAGAATTTTGGCCTACTACAGCTATCTCATACAATTCATGAAATCTGCCAATTTACTTCTTCCTGATTCTCAGGAAACAAAAGAACAGCAAAGCACAATGTGTACTGATTATAAATATCATATATCCTATTAATGATTTGATAATAGCGCAAAACTAAAACATTCTAAAAATTCAATTTTATAATGGATCAATAATATCTAATAAAATTAAATATTTGTAAGCATACTTCTCACTTTCCAAAACATACCATTTGAATTTTTTCACACATGTAATCACTATGGTTAGAAATGGAAGACTGCTAGAAATGTTAGTAAAAGTAGGCATAATCATAAACTTTATTTGCTGGGAACTCTACCAGGTCTCATGCTAAAAAAATAAAAATCTAGAAAATCAGCAAAGTCTAATGAAGAGAATAAAATATTCTATATCAAAATGGATTCAGCTTTTCATCCCAGCTTTGTCCCTGACTCAATAACCCCAAGCAAGCACTCACCCTCAACTTCTTTTCATTTTCTCCCCCTCAATTTTGTAATCTGTAATACAAGAGCTACCCTTGGACATTTCCTTGTCAATCAAAATTCATAACGAGATGGACTTGAGCCCCTACTTCTCTGGCTGCTGCAAGTTCAAAATAAACCCATCTCTTCCTTCCCTAAATCCTGGAAAGGGCGCCCCCTCTCCTTTCTCAGCTTGGCTCGCGCCAGTTCTAAGTCCACAGTGGCAAGAGCCCAGTCTTGCACACGCGCACACCTGTGTGCTCACGCACATGCCTACGCACAGATACACCACACACATGCCCCTAAGAAAGCTCTCCAACCCCTTTCTTTCTTCCCTCTACCCTCTATTGTTCCTTCTACCTAAGTCTCAGCTAAATCCAAGAATACTTAATCCTTCTTACGCTATTTTCCAATCTTGTTCTTACCCTGAAGTCTTGGTAACACCCACAGGAAGAAAACTCTTAAAAGTAGAGAGGGGGAGAAGACCTGCAGGAGGAACAAAAGCTGATAGTATCCTCACCAGAAAAAAAAAAAAAATTGGCTGGTTCAGCCCACCCTGAGGGCGGAGCTGGCACAGCACATGGCATAGGGGATCGAACCTCGGTCCCCTATGCCTGCCTAAGCTTGCCTAAGCAGGCACTGTAGACCACTGAGCTGTCTCGCCAGTCCCTCACCAGAAAATTTTTGCCAGCAGTCACAATTTCCTTCTTAGAAGGATTTTCTTATTTTGAAAAAAAAATGTTAAGACATTTTCTACTGTGTCACATTTTAAATGAGGCAAACTTTATCTGATTAAAAAGGTAACTACTGAGAATTTAAAGAGAAGAAAACATAAAATAATTCAGCACTGTTGTTATCATTGTTATTATTATAGAAGAGGGATTGAAATTAGATCTTTTGCAATGTAAGGAAATCTACAGTCACTATTCTTCAACTGCCTCCACAAATTGCTGAAGTCAGAATCACAGTTTGATTCAATATTATATTCAAAGGGGCTGTCACGCATAAAAACAAATGCCAATGAATTCTACTCTGAAAACAGTTTTGCATAGCTTTATTTTTAGTCTCTCAAAACTGGCCTGATTCTCTTTTTCCTGGATGAAAAGAATTTCCTCTGAAATTTCTAATGTAACAAATAAGGAGAGAAGAATAGTTCCGGTTTTAGCCAAAGCTTATAGGTAAGGGTAGAGTTGTGTATGGAGATAAAGGTGAAACCAGAAGCAGAAACCTGATTCAGAGTCACAGTTCATGCTTCAGAATAAGCAATAGCACTCACTATGTTGAGAACTTATCACTGATCCCCTACTTTTTTTTCCATGTATGCAGTCTTTGGAACTAACTTCTACCACTAAGTATTCATAGGCAACTCCTATTGCTTTAAATAGAGTCATGCATGAAAATCTCTAAGCCATAAGCAATTGATGAAATTTTTCATTTTTAATGACAGGTATAACTAATGGTATAACTAATGGTGGAAATTAACCACGGGCTCCATTGGTCTTGATCCATTGAACTATCTGAGTTATTAAAGATTTTATATGGTCAACTCCAAGGCTCATTTCTTTCTCTAGCAGTCTTTCCATAATGCTTCTTAATTAATATACACCATGACATTAATGAAAAATAATATGCTACCCATCAGAATTAGGAATAGAGCAGATCTAGTTTTATTACTCAGCCACAGAGAATTCAGTCTCTGAAATACCAAGGCAAGTCTTGCTAAGGAGACTTGAACTTTAAAGCACTCCCACAGTGCAAACACAGAGAACATTACGGTGCCAAGGAATCAGCACAGTTACAGGAAACTTCCACAATGGTTGTGATGGACCCATTCCAGGAAGGTGAGCATTATGATCAAAGCTAAGTTTCACTCTGTTGGCACTCCCTAAGAAGCAGCACTAAAAAAAAAAAGAAGAAGAAGAAGAAGCGGCACTTACACTCAAGCAAAATAATACCATAATTTTTAAAATCCAGATAGATGGATATATCTGTGTATAGATACACAGATATGTAGATGCAGACACCATTTAAAGATACTTCAAGCAAGCCAACAAAAAAGTAAACCATAATGCCACGGAAACACTGTATGCTCCCCATAGCAACTTCCAATACTCCAATGGTTTTCTCAGAGTAAGTGACATGAAATCATTTAGAGAAACAGGTTGCTTTCTCTTTTGTTCTATAAAATCATTTTTCCAGTTTATGCTTCCAGTTATCTATCTCAAATTCCATTTTTAAACACAAAACAACCAAAACTGAGCCCACTTAAGTCATTTAGAAAGGTGTTCACATACCATTTGCTAAGTGAAAACATTCATTTCTGCTGAATAATGTGTGCATAATAATGGTAAAACTGAGCTACATCACATACTGCTAAAAAATAAGCTGATGTCAAAGCCAGCAGACTTAGCTCCCAAGCTCACCTAAAACAAATAGAAGTCCTGCTGTTTCTCATCTCAAGCCATGGATATTTGACAACTCTTCTCGTATGTCATCTAGAATAACACTACGGCTTAACTAAAAGCTCAGGAGACTTTTTTTTCTCTTCAGAGGGTGATATGAGGAATGAATTGCTCTAAATATATTTATGAAGTTTTGATATGTCCAAAGACTAGAATTATTTTTTTGTAATTAACCCTGCCTTTTACTGGTATAATGTTATGGTTTGTGTCTCGCTGTCCCAAAACCCCAGGCAATCATGGGGTGGAGACTTTTAGAGTTTGAGACTTCACTCATGATCCACTTGGATTATGTGTTTTATTTTAGTAATAATGGGATTATGGGTCTGAGTACTGCTGGGATTATGGGTGTGGCCGGAGGCAGATAGGTTAGGCAGAGAGCCTGAATGTAATATAAAGAGAGACAGAGAGACAGACTCTCGCTGTTGCTCTCTGCTCCCCTGGTTGGTTGGTTGCCTCTGTTGCAACTGTTCTACTGCCATGAACTGCTGCGCTCCGCCATGTGCCAATCTACCTTGGAGCCAGCCAAGTTTGAACTGAAACCTCCAGTAAGTGTGAGCTAAATAAACCTTTCCTTCATTTTGGGTGTTGGGTATTTGTCCTAGCAATGAGAGAAGAGTAACTAAGATACATGCCACGGGCAATTTTGGTGGAAAGAGCTCAGCCTTGAACCAGAGTTCATAGCTGTGTTTTTGTGCTATTAATTTCCAATGCAATTTGTGACAAAAGCTAAGAGTGAAGGGCTGGGGTGGGGAAGAAATGTGTGAACTAAGGTTTGCTTTCCTTGACAAACAGACCTCTGGCCTTACCTATTTCCATGGTGAACAGGTTCAACTACATTAAAGCAGAGGGCCCAGAGTTAGTCCAAGGCCCAAAGACTGTAACCAGTTGATTTAATTCTGAGTTATTTTAAGAGACTGTTAACCTTAGAGTGTTTTACAAAAGTAAAATCAAATAATAAACATCATCGGGGCCGGTGAGATGGTTCAGTGGTCTAAAGCGCCTGCTTAGGAGGGCTCAGGCGACTGCGGGGACTGCAGTTCGATCCCCGGCACCACATGCTGCGTCAGCGCCACCACCAGGGCAGGCTGAGCCAGCCACAAAATGAATAAATAAAGAAACAAACAAACACAACAAGCAAACAAATAAATAAATTTAAAAAATAATAATAATAATAAACATCATCACCTTACTCAAGTAAGGGGGAGAAGGACATGTTGAGATTGTTCTATAAAGAAACAATCTTGCTGAAAACACTATTTCTCATGGTCAGCCTTGCATAGCCCATTCTGCTGAAGACCAATGTAGGCCAAACTTTTTATTTTACAGATAACAAAACTAAGATCTCATGGGTCCAGGGAACTGGAACTCAGCCAAGGTCATTTAGTGATGCTATACCACTTTCTGAATAATATTACTCAAAGGAACATATTGTCTCTTCAAAAACGATTCACTTATTCTGCTTAATTCAGAAAGTAACACTAAGGATTTTTCTGTAATCCTTAAAAAGAACAGGTTAAAAATTTCAATCATAACTTTTAAAGACATTTGGATATGACAAAACATTTTCCCTATTGTTCTTCATATTACTACAATTTTATGAGAGTTGCTAAACACCTTGTCTATAGCTCTTGCTTCTGTAGTTAGCAATGTGTAGGCTACTGTGAATTTTGAAGTTACTAATTGTTCAAAGAAAAAGAGAAATCACGTCACTGGGACACATTGCCACACTAAAGGCAAGAAAAAGCCCTTAATTGCTGTGACTTGGGAGCAAAGGAAAGGAAGCAAACAAATACGCAATGCAGGATTTTAAAGAGGTGTTAGAGAATGGAACACATTCAAGCCTTGCTTCTCTAAGTCTGTAATTACCACCTGGCCCAAAGAACAAGCAGTGATTCTGCCTAAGAATCTATCTGCTGCCATTAGCTGAAATAGCTCTTAAATGCTTGATGCCAGCTTCGCTTTTGTCTAAAACAAAGTGGGGAAGGGACTGTCTTTAAATTGTGACTCCAATTATCAACCATAACGAAAGTCATTTTTAAGTTTTTTAATGTTCACATTGCAAAGAGCAAAGCTGAGGGAGGACCACAGCCTGGCCCACCTGCTTTCCTTAAGGAAGGGGTCTGCAGTCCTCTCCCAGCGCAAGCGCCTCACTGCCTCACCCAGCAGCTTTGTCTCCACTGTCCTTCCTCATTCACAACACTGGTACTTCTTACACACATAGGTAGAGGGGTGCTGACAATGCCAAAGCTTTGGCCCAGGAAGGACTCTATACTTCAGAAGGTGGCTCGATAGTGTAGACTTCACCCTCTCCCTATGAACAAATGAACTAAACTAACACTAGGGGCTGGCCACAGAGCTCAGCAGACTAAAGCAACTGCTTAGGCAGAGCACAGTGGCTGGGGTTTGATTCCCAGTGTGTCCTGCTGGCCCCGCCCCCGAGGTACGGGGAGACTGGGCGTGGTGGCGCACATCTATAACCCCAGTGCTTGGGAGGCTGAAAACAGGAGAATCACTATGAGCCCAATCTATGTAGTGAGACCCTGCACACTCTGCAGACCCTGTACCAAATAAAAATAAATAATTAATAAGATAACATTAATCATAACATTGATTTTCATCAGACTCTGAATATCTAGTTAGTAATTAATTCAAGCTAGTAGTTACCAATCAATCAACATTGATTAGGTCCATAATAGTAAGTATTAAGCATCAAATCATCACAGTTTTATTTTTAAAATAGTAATTCCTCCTTCCAAGAAACCAGCAGAATACATTTAAGTAAAGATTTGTTACCATACAAAACTTCAAAACATACACTCCCTTGTGTCAGCTTTCCATCATTATGATAAAATATCTGATACAAATAAATTCAAAGGAAGAAAAGTTTTATTTTGGCTCTTGGTTTCAGAGTTCTGTCTGCATTTACTTGTTCCCATTGTTTTGGGCCTCTCGTGGGCAGAACATCAGATTTGACTAACAGAGAAGAGACAACCAAATGATGATATGTAAGGATTTTTAAACACTGAACAAGAACAAATAACAAGAAAGATCAGTGTTCTCAGAATGTGTTTTCATTACTCCATTTAACAAGATGGAAACTGTTCTAAATTCATATGTTGCTAGTGGTATGGAGACAGAAGAAAACTATTCCTAGAACAAGAGAAGGGAAGAACAAGCCCAGAATTGCAATGACTTGGGTACAAGTAAAAAGGAAGTGAACAGATGACATGGATGCATGTGTATGAAATGCCCAGCATATATAAGAATAAATGGAAAAGGTATGTTAATAATTGCCTAGAGAGGGGCTGGGGAGACAGCTCTATGGCACAAGTGCCTGCCTGGCAAGTGAAAGGTCCTGAGCTCAAACCCAAGTCCCGCAAAAAAAAAAAAAAAAATTGCCTAGAGGTACAAACATAGAGGTATTCCGGTGATGAGAATAGTCTAAACTTGACTCTGGTGAGTTGTACAATTCTGTAAATGTACTAAGTCACTGAATTGTACCCATTAAATGGTTGAACCATATGGTAAGTGAATTATCTCAGTAAAATATGTGAGTAAATAAATTTACTCAGTAAATTATCTGTGTAATTACCTGAGTAAATTACCTCAGTTTTGGAAACTCCTGTTTCCAAAAGGAGCCATACATAAGGAAACGGAACACAAAGAAAAACACATGCAGGGAGCAATTTAGTAAAGGAAAAATGTACTAAATTGAGGAACTAGGCCATCGATAGCGAACCTTTTAGCGATGAATTCCCAAGCTGCAATCCAAAACCCACTTACTTATTGCAAAGGGTCAACACTGCAACAACTGAGGTTTTTAGTTTATGGAAAACAACTCATATGTTAATTTTATTTAAAAAAAAAGAAAAAAGTAACACCTGAGTGGGTTTGCCACCCCTGAGGAGCAGCGCCGCCTACCCCCATGGCACTGACCCTCGAGAGACTCTTCAAATTCTCTGTGCCCACGTGCTTCTTTCCCACCGCGGCTTGATATACATCATGTAAGGTGCCTGACGCACTCTATCACTTGGATTGTTTTGGGCGTTTGATTTTCGCTACCCTCAAGAGAAGGTCCCTCTTTTTCTTAATCTTTTATTTATTCATTTGATATAGGGTCTCACTATGCAGCTGAGACTCATTGTGATCCTCCTGTCTCAGCCTCCCCAGCACTGGGATTATAGGAGTGGTCCACCATGCCCAGTTTTGGTGGCTGGCATGGTATGGGGCCTGCACAGCATGCAGTAGCAGGGATCAAGCTTGGGTCCTTGAGCTTGAAAGCCAGATGCTTACACCACCAAGCTATCTTCCCAGCCACGGTCCTTCTTACATGCCTCTTCTTCAATCAATCTACACATATCCAGCTAGAGTAGATGACACTGTCTTTCTCACTTGGACCCTGTGCTCTCTGTCTGCCATTATGTATTCACGTGTGTAGACTCTTTCTCTTGTCTTCTCCACTGGCTACATGCTTCATGGTAGCACAAACTGTGTCTTGATCCTAGTACCTTTGAGGGGATAGATCATAAAGAAAGTAAGGACGTGCTGGGCAAATGACTGGGTTAAGAATGAATGAGTGGCTATCCCAAAAATGCTTTATAAGACTTATGAGGTACAGATAATTGAATATTTAAGATGGATAAACAGAATGTAAAGCATTTAATCAGAATGTTATAATAAAATTAGATACTTTATTTTCTTCATGTCTTATAG
>PVKN010039293.1:0-10906 GCA_004027915.1 Capromys pilorides | reverse complement strand
AAAAAAAAAAAAAAAAAAAAAAAAAAAAAAAAAAAAAAAAAAAAAAAAAAAAAAAAAAAAAAAAAAAAAAAAAAAAAAAAAAAAAAAAAAAAAAAAAAAAAAAAAAAAAAAAAAAAAAAAAAAAAAAAAAAAAAAAAAAAAAAAAAAAAAAAAAAAAAAAAAAAAAAAAAAAAAAAAAAAAAAGAAGAAGAAAAATGCTCAAGAGTTGGTATTAAGAAAATGTTTCCCTCCAAATTTATGATTACTGGTAAAATGGCATTAAGAAGAGCAACCACAGAAGATTCTCATGTAAATTATATGACTGGATTTTCCAACACTTTAAAAAAGGTAAAATAGGAAACAAAGCACAATGCATAGAAGCCAACAAGTGAGGTGAACCGGCTCCTCGCTGAGCCAAAATCGGCAGCATGACCTCCGCACACGAGGCGCTCTGCTAAGGGAGAGGCCCCGTGGGAGGAGCGGTGGTGCTGAGGCTGTGCGGTGCGCATGTATGTGGTGGGACCCCGAGGATGCACGGGGTTCTCAGTAGACAGCCTTGTGATGTCCATCCAGGACCATGGCAGCCATGAGAACGTCCTCTTTCTGTTGTTCATAGGTGAAGCTTCACATGTCGGAGCTCGTTGGAGAAACACCGTGCACCTACTGTTCAGAGCATCTGAGGAGTCACTGGTGTGAGTGGAGCTGAGGAAGATCTCCTTTCCACTTTTCACAAACTGATTTATGCCTCACTCACATGCAGAAGGTGCCATTCTGACATAGCCCTTGAGGGGCCCACAGCCCGGCTGGGAAGGCACCTTGCATGGCTGCAATGCATGCTGGGCATTTCCATGCCACGTGTGTGAGTCTGCAGACATGCACCACCATGCCTGGACTCAATAGCTGGAGCAGTGTGCCTGGGCCAGGGGTCAGCATGGCATCTGGGACCGAGGATCGAATCCCGATCCCTGCGCTTACCTAAGCAGATGCTTAGTCTGCTGAGCTATGTGGCTGGCCCTCAAAATCTCTTTTGAATCAACCTTTTGAAAAGATAGGAAAACACAATTTTTAAAAACTAAATGATGGCTAACATGTGGATGAAGCACTTGATAGGCTTGGTATGATCCACACTGATGGATACCCTTACCGTTTCTGTTTACTGTCAAGCTATTTTTAGTGTTTGATGTACTGGAATATACTGCCGGTCCCTATGCACATCAGCAGAAAAGATGATATGTTAAATGTGAGTAAATTTTAAGGAGAGATTTACAAATGAGTGAGATGTATATGTGGAAAACAAAAGACGCAAAAACAGCAGTGAGCCGAGAAGAGTGGGGGAGGCCTCCCCCCTCTTTGCTTCCCCCCTCTACCCTTCGTTTGTCATTCACAACCGCAAGCCAGAGGGAAAGAGAGCCTGTGGCTGTGGCTTGCGTGGCTCAGCTGCACTAACCAAACAGGATTTGGAGAACGGATGTCAAGAAGCAGCAGCAATGGCCTGGACCTTGCACATAGTCGGCAGTGCTGCGATGAACAACTCTTCAGTTATTTGCTGGTTCACTTGTACTTGTTTCTTCAGTCAAATATTGAAATTGTTTTATTTCTGCATCAATTGTTTTATTTTTATTTTGTTTATATTCTTTGGTGCTTGGAATCAAACCCGGGACCATGCGTTTGCCAGACAGGCCTGGTGCAGCTGAGCTCTAGCCTGTATCAATCATTTTAAAGGGATTCTTTCTGTTCAAGAAAGTTCAACATCACTGATAACCTGGGAAGTGAAAATTAAAGCCACAGCCATGCTGACCTCATGGCTGACAGAACCGGTGTTACCGAAAATAGGGGTAACAGGCAGTGCTCGGGACAGTGGTGGGAAGGAATTCTGCCACGTTACTGGTGGGGACGCAGAGTAGTGTGACCACTGTGGAAGCCTAAGAGGTTATTAAACTAAATACTGAACCAGCAAATAATCGGAGGTCGCTGCAGGGAGTGGGCGTAGCCACAGCACGTGAGCTCAGTGCCCGAGACACTGCCACTCGTGTGTGCAACTTCTTGTAGCAGCAGTCACAGCAGCCAGTGCGAGGGACCCGCGCGTGGCCAGCACCACGTACTCCAAGAGCAAATTGTGCACAGCGACAGTATTCAGAGTGGCACAGTGAGAGGCCTCCTGCCCTTTGACAGCCCGGGAGGATTTGTAGGACATCATAGTAGGTAAAGAAGCCAAGGACAGGAAGATGAGCACCATATGGTTTCTTCCAAATACGGGATCTCAAATGTTTATGTCATAGGAGAAAGTAATACGATGGTGTTCAGCGACCTTGAAATTGAGGGAACGGGCCGGCCAAATAGCTCAGCAGATTAAAGCATCTGCAAGCAGGTGCAGGGGCCGGGGTTCAATTTCTGAGCCCGCCATGTGCTTCCCCCCACCCCACCCCCAAGGCACGCTGAAACAGCAATTGAGGCCGGGCATGGAGGTGTGCGCCTGTAATCCCAGTGCTTGGGAAGCTGAAAACAGGCCAATCACCATGAATACGATCTAGTAGTGAGACCTTGAACACCCTGTAGACTCTTCCCTAAAATACAAAAAAAAAAAAAAAAGTGAGGGACAATGTGGAGACCCTGATCAAAAGATGTGATGTTTCCGATAGGCTGGAGTAATACATGGTAAATGTGTATGATTATGTTAATTAACTGGATCCAACCATTTGGTATCATAGTCCTATACAATGACATCAGTTCACACCCTACTAATACATAGATGATTGTGTCAAGATTCAATAAGATTTGAAAACTAGAATTTGACAGACAGGACCAGTCTTGGACCCAACATGGACAAATCACATGCTAGCTTCTCTCCCTCGATGCATCTGGTCTCAGTGCTTGCAGTGCGGCTGTAATGGCTGACAGGCTGCGCCCACTTGAGAGGTGAGGGGGCGGAGGCTCAACCGTGCAGCTGTGCAGGGCGCGGCGCCCTCACTCGGCAACCATGCTGGGCTGAGCAACGCAGGGCAGGCGGGTGGCGTGGGCGCGAGGCGGCGCGTGGTAGACAGAGGAGAAGACGCTGGCTCCTCCCCTGACGCGTCCACGCCCTTCTGCTCCGGCTGCTTTGGCTGGCTTCAGCCACCTTGGAGTAGTCCTCGCCCCTGTGCCCCGCCTTGGGCCAGCTGAACAGAAGCCGGAGTGCACTAAAAGAAGTAAACCTTTCCTTCCTTACTTTTGAGGGTCGGGTGTTTTGTGTCAGGGAGAGAAAAGTAGCCAAGATGCAGGGCAAAGGCGCTGTGTCTGAGCCTCCTGACTCCACTGTAGGCCACATCGGAACCTGCATCCTCTAATCCTTCCTTCACGAAAGGGTCCGTTTCACCTAGCAGGTCCCGCCACTAGATGTTGCCGTGCTTGCGGGGGCTGTGTTAGATTCCTTACTAGTACCGCCTGCTACGTCACCACACCCCGATGAACAGGTGCACGCTGCTTAGCGCCCGCGTCAGTGACAATGCCTTGTCACCATGCCTTGTACAACTGACTTTTCTGTTGTTCCAAAAGAGGAGGCTTTCACTCCCTGTTCTTAAAACTAGCCTGATACCATAATTTTGCTTGAGAAACTGGAGGTGACAGAAATGACACTGTGTTTGTTCTGCGTGTAGGCATCAAAGTCCCCAACAGATCTCTCTTAGCTGTTTTGGAACGGAGTCCTAAGGCTCACAGATGCAGGGGTCGCTCTGGCCTTGCTGGGAGGAGCGAGCCCTGCGGAGAGGGCCTGAGACCGCCCACCTGCCGCCACGACTGCACCAGACAAATCGGGAGGCGCAGCCCGTAGCAGGCTCCATGCTCCCCCACACACTGGAAACAGTAGTGAATTACTAGGACAAGCCACCACACTTGGCGCCAGGTTTAAGGCACAAAGCCTGATTTAAACAACAGCTTTTACAGATCTTTTTTCATCTTTTTGTAAGTAAGAAAAATGAGGCGAGGAGCTGTTTAGTACGTTTTCTGAAATAGCATACACATTATACGCAAATCTTAGGTATGAATCTCGTCGTTTCTGAAACTGAATTTTCATCTGAATAAACAGTGCTACACTCCCTCTGCAAATCGGTTTTATGGGGCGAGGGCTGTAGCTCAGGGTCCCAGCACCCGTGCAACCAGTGCAAGATGCTGCATTTGATTCAAGGTATGCAAACAAATCAACAAATAAGTTCAGTTTATATTATCTGCAATTATTTTTAAATATTTGAAAGTAACAAAAAAAAAAAAAAAAAAACTAAAAAAAGTAAGACCCTGACCAAAAAAACTAAAATAAAGCAATAACCATATTGCTCAAAGTTCTTAATTTTAAACTCTAGAGCCCTGTTTTCTTTCAGCCTGCGCTGCGCAGAACGCTGCATGGTCTGGTGCACTTGGCTGTCACTTCCCTCTGAGGACCCAGAAGCCCAGCCTGGATGCTACACAAATTCTAGGCAGAGTCTAACTAGAGGAGAAGAGCTCAGGTGTGTTACGCTTCGACTTTCATGCCGAGGTCAGCTTGGAGGTGTTTTGTGTGCAGCTCATGAACTAAGAATTTTATGCCTATGTTTTTAGATAGCTAGAAAATCAAAGAAGATTTTGTGATACATGAAAACTACATAAACTAAAACATTTCAGGGTCCCTAAACAAAGTTTAGGTCAGAATCAAATGGCATTGGCTTCTGCATTACCCATGGTAGCTGTCCCTCTACAAGAGGTGAGGCACAGAGGAGAACTTAAGGTCCACAAAGTCAGGAGTATTTATTATCTGGCCCCTTGCAGAGGATGTTGCAGAGCTTGAAATAAAGGCCCTGCCACTTCCTTCCCTGGGGCATTCCGCTTCCGTGCCATAAACTGTAATTTGCCCCATCTCTAGGGCTTCTGATGTCACTCTCCAGCCCATCTTTTCATCCACATTTCTAAAAACACAACTCCTCCTCCTATCAATGTGTTTCTCACTATTTTTTTAAAACAAATGTCCATTATTTCATTGAATGCCACTAGATTTCATTTCATGAGATGTAGGCCATCCTTTGAGCTGGAAGTTTACCGTCCTCCAACACGGTCATCATTGAGTTACCCTCATTTGAGCTCATCCACAAATTTATAACACAGGAGTCTATTGTCTCTGATAAAACAACTACATAAATGTAGAACGGGAAGGGGCCATCTAAGCCTTCCCCATCCTTCTGAGGACCATCACTCGGCCGAGACATTCTCGTCAGCAATGCCTGCACTTGGCCAGAGTTTCTTCCCGAGGCCATCAGCGATGCTTCATCCGTGCACTCGGCACCTGTCCATTCCCTTCCACTGCGTCTGCTCACTCCGATTTCTTCTGCAGAAACAGTAATGCCAAGGGCCCCGGGGTTCCTGTCCATTTGGATTTCTGGCAAAGGTGCGTGAGCAAGTAGGCACTGGTCAAATGCGGACCGCAGATGGTAACGACTGTCATGCATTATCTCTTTAAAGTTAGAACATCAGATGGGATATTTATTCAGTTTATTGGTAACCCCCCCCCATCTCCTTGAATGATGTCTTTGATGACCCTAGCAAAGAGAAGCTGAGTTCAGGATATCATGTTTTGTTTATGACAGGTCCATGTTGGGGCCTCACGATCTGGGGTCTTGCCACAACAAGCTGCCTTCGGTGTGTTCACAAGTACCGGCGGGCAGTGCGGGGGGCTCCTGTCACAGTGTAGCTTCAGGCCAGGCCGAGCAGGCGTGGCAGGGGCCTGAGCTTCTGCATCGCTAATGGGTTATCAGGAGTTGCTGCTGCTCCTGCAGGAGCCTGAGTCAGCGCAGTGCATCTGCACTAAATGCTCACCAATGAGCATCTCACGCAGCAGGTGCCATCCCAAAGGACAGGCTGTTGAGGAAGTCCTTACAAAAGTATTTTAGCAGAGGAAGAAAATCAGCCCAGTGGACAGTGTATTTTCTGATGCGAGGCAGCTGTGGATTTTTCCCTATCTCCACCTTGAAAAACAAGAGCTCAGTTGTGTCCAGGCCTCCTTGTGCTTTGGTTTCCTTATTGATGAAAGCAGAAGCAATGAGCTGCCACAGGGTTGTGGTCAAGCTAACCAGGGAGCACAGCAAGCTAAGCAGAAGGTAATTTCTGTTTTGTTCCTAAAAGGAGCATCACAAACAGAACTTTACTGTGAAGGCACTAATCTAACGGGAAGATGCAGTCTGATTTCAAGTGGGAGAAATTAGGCACACTTGGGTAGATTAGATGTCTCTTCAACTCAGCTAACAGTTAATAAGAATGTATTGTTCCTTGGCAATTGCGCTAAATGCTGGGGACGTAAAGCTGCATAGTGGAATTTTTTCCCAAGACTTTTTAGTCAATGAGACATTCTGGCAAATGGCTGTTAAACTCCAGGCTATTCCTGTGGAGCGGGCTCTGTTTGTGTGAAAGTATGTCGGGGGAGGCACATCTGCAATGCGGGGTGGAAACAGTTTCACTGTGCACATTGCCGTGGTTAGGGTAATATCATCAGATGTGAATTATAAACCAGTGTGATGGCACACACCTATAATCTCAGCATGCAGGATGACGAGACAGGAAGGTTGCCATGACCTTGAAGCCAGCCTGCACATCATAGCAAGTTCAAGGCCAGCCTAGTACCTATTGAGAGCCTGGTTCAAAGAAAGAAAAGCAAAAGGAAAGGAAAGGAAAGGAAAGGAAAGGAAAGGAAAGGAACGGAACGGAAAAGAAAGGAAAGGAAAGGAAAGGAAAGGAAAGGAAAGGAAAGGAAAGGAAAGGAAAGGAACGGAACGGAACGGAAAAGAAAGGAAAGGAAAGGAAAGGAGGAAGGAAGGAGAGACAGAGGGAGGGAGGAAGGGAGGGAGGGAGGGAGGGAGGGAAAAAGAAGGAAGGAAAATAAAGAAAGCAGGCAAGCAAAGAAGGAAGGAAGGAAGGAAGGATATAGCTTATAAAAAATGTGCAGTCATAGTCTGAGATCTCTAAACCTGAGAAGATAGGTTTCAATGACAGAAATAAAAAGACACACAAAAAAGAATCAGATAAGGGACATGCAAAATTGAATTTTCTTTGGCACCTATAGAGTTGAACAGATGTTGTTTCCTCTCAGTAGCGATGAATTCAAAGTCATTTCATAATAGAATCACCCTGGGTAGTAATGTGTGTAACCGGATCTCACTTGCATAAATCAGGGAAATCCTAACTGCATGTTCCAGTTATTTTAGTAATGATATAATTTGTCTAATGTGTGCGTACATCTCTGCATTTGTAGATATGGAGAAAGGCTTCTGTGCCTATGTTTGTTGTTTACCCTGCATCAGCAGTTTAAAAAATTACTACTCTTGCTTCTGCTCTATTAATGACAGCCTGAATTTGGAAGGCTTGATAAGCTGTTTACAAGGAAGCAGCAAAGGAGAAATTGGTGCATGTTTGCTGAATATTGTGGAAACATCTTTCTCAGGATGTGTTGCTGGAAATGGCAATTAGTCAGTGTAGGGAAACTGAAATATCTTTATATATTAAGTCACACTCAAACAAATACCCAGACCAATGCAGTTTAGCTCCTGGGAGAAATAAGGGCAATTACGTCGATCGATAAAAAGTTTAAAACAATTCGTGTTTGCTACCCATGAATTTTCATTAGAGCTCATAAGGCAAGCCTCCATACCTGGATTTATTTTTAGAGGGAGCATCGTGGCTTGTATCCGATGTCCCCTAAAGCCTCACGTGGTCACGGGTGGGGCTCCTTAGAGGGTTGGATCTTGGGTGCGTGGTGCTGGGTCTAGAGTGTAACCACTGGACTGGCCACCACGGAGCAGTGCCAGGATGAGGGGTGTGTGTGCCACTCACCCTCAGGGCAGGCAGTGGAGGCAGAGGGGGGCTGCAGCTTGCCCCTTGCTGCTCGCAGCTCGCTGCCTGCTGCCGCTTGCCTGCCCAGCTTTGTCATGAACTATTTTCCCTCTGCGACGTGCCTCTGTCCTGTCACTGTGCCCGGGAGCCAGTTGACTATGGATCGAGTCTTCTACAACGGTGAGCCAAAATAACTTTCACTTTGGGAGTCAGGTATTTTGTCTCAGCCAAAAGAACATTAACAGCAATGGTAGGCGAAGGTGAGATGAAGGACCCAGCACCGCCTGACGGGCAGCGCAACGCAGCAGGTGCTTGGCAGGTGGCGTCGGTGCTCTGCAGCTGTGTGGTGCGCGAGGAGCCTGTGCACCTGCCCCCTCGTTTCTCTCTTCCTGGGGTCCTGCTCACCGAGAAGCGCACTGTATCCCTCGCAGGTTACAGACGAGGTCTACAGTGTAAGTCACGTGGTCCAGGTCATGTGTGAGTTGTCTCCACATTGACTACTTCTCTCCCTTTCATACCCATTACATTTCCTGTTTAGGAATTAATGTGGTTTCAGGTACCCAAATGCATTTCTGTACTTACAAGGGCCACATGCACACTAAGCTAAGCCACGCTCACAGATCTTTACCAAGCTTAGGATAGGGATAGACACCCTGGCTAAGCTTCGTGAGTCAGAGAAAACCCACAGACTCGAAACAGGACACCGAGTGGAGGCTACTAACTGGCAGGTTGCCCGCGGGATGCTGTTGGCAGCCTTCTAGGTCGGGCTGGTGGTCACAAGTGAGGCAAGCAGACGGATGGAGAAAGCGGGTCCCTGCCTAGAATTCTGGGCTCACGTCGTTGGTCAGAGGGATGCAGGCATTCCCAGCTGCTCAGAGACCTGGGCACGTTCTCAATGAACCAATTGCCAGCACATAACCAAATTTTACCGATGCGCACACTTTCCAGCTGGTTGGCCAGTGGCTGGGACCCTGTGGCCATGAGCTGCTGTGGGCTGTGGGGGTCCCTGAAAGCTCCAAGGCCAAGCCTGTCACACTTGGTATGAGATTATTAAATTGGATGAACGCCAGCAGGTACCCGAGATGGGACACCTGGCACATGACAAAGACAAACCTGGAGCTCAGGACCCCCATATCCAGGCTAGAGGCTGGTCCTGTGCAACATCCTGATTAAAGTAATGTCTGACATTTCTACAATATTCATTACACATGTGATTTTTTAAAAAGACACGGTTTAATATAAGTTGCGTAAGGTATTTAAGGAGATAAATAGCAAAGAAAATCACTGTGGAATGAATATTTTCATTTCTTATAAGACAGTAAATGTATGTTGCTCTTTTGAAAATAATTTGGAGACAAAAACTTTGAGTAGCATTTTTCTATATATCTCTCACTACCCCAAGCACCACGCTGGCCACATCAGGCACTCAAATAATTGTTCAATATGTCTTTTTCACCATAGTGAAGATTGCAGGCATTAGAGAACCTAACTGTCTCGTCCATAATCCCCAGTGCTTTACATGGTAATTCATGGCAGATTCTAACTACTTTAATGTAATGATAGTGAGGCCAAGCAACCTCTTCGCTCCAGCTGCCCAAGGTTCATGAGCAACATGCCATGGGCCCGGTTCTCTTGGGCTTTCTGCACCAGCCCTAGCCACACAGAATGCACCCCTTGGAAATACAAGCTATGTATATCCCATGGCTATTGGCAGAGACAATTCAGATTGAGACATAAACTGTCTACGAAGCACATAAACGTAATGAAATAGGAGATAAACCATAATAGGAATTTGTGTAGAAGCTAATCTTTCAGAACTCCTATTTTAAATCCATGGTATTGTTACTATTTATATAAGTTAAAGCATAGATATTGTGTTTAAATTGCTAAAAATAATCTTTTCACCACGAAAATAATCTCTTCAGCATAATCAAGCACAGATATTAAGATGATTATATGGACCAAGCATCTAGTTGGCACTCAATAGTTTTATCTTTGCAACAAAGTTCTTTTTAAATGTATTTTTATGTTCATTAAGCAAACTGATGTGATGGCATAAACATCTGTTCTGTGTGGGGAGTCTGAGGGGACATTAGGCCGGACACATCCTCTCCGTGCTCCTGAATAGCAGCATGACGGAGTACTGGCTACCTTTTAAGAGACCCGACTCTTGCCCTGCTGCAGTGGGTGCAGGGGGAGGCCTTAGGCCTACAGGGGCTCACAACTGGCAGAGCCAGTGGCCAGTAAGACCCAGGGAGCAGCGTTTTCTGCCTGAGGTAGGTCGGCACACAAGATCGACGGTGACCTGACCTTACGGTGCACTAACAAGACACGAAAGACCCTGCAGGAGCGATGCCAATGTGTCTAATGGTTGAGGAAAAGACTCTGGGCCCCTGAGGAGCGAAGTCACCCTGTGCAGCCAGCCCGGGGCCAGGGGAGGTGCGCTCTCTGCCTGCGGGGCAGCACAGGGCCCTGCCTGCTATCGACTGGGGCTCTGGCTGGAGGGCAGCTCAGCAGAGTGCCAAGACCAAATGACTGCAGTTTGCATATTTCCAGGTTGAAACTGCCCTCCCCAGTCTTTTTAACCCATATAGTTTTGATAATTATTTTTAAATGGATATTCACAACACAGCAGGCTGTAAGTATTTGAATTAGGACTTCATATCAGGATGCTCAGTGGGGCACTGGGTAAGTTCTATTTCCTCCTCCAAATGAACCAAGGGAGAAGCTGGCGTTTCAAAGGCTAACTGTAGGCAGTCTCGCTCTCTCAACCATTATTCCTTAGGAGGACGGAAAGCTGGAAACTGTGCTGGGCTGCTCCTTTGCTCCTTCATGATTACCCCTACCACAAATACACAGTAAATGCCCGTAAGGGTGCAGAGGTGGTGTGTAGTGAGTAACCCGCGGTCACCACCTTATGGAGAACCGGGGAGGGGCTTCCCTTGGGCTAGCACGTTGGCACGCTCTGAGCAGTGGCTGTTCCTGAATAAAATAGCGCCGCCCTGGCTGGTCATCCCAGGGGAGAACAGTTAGAGCCAAATGTCCACGCACAAGGAAGTTCTCACAAGTCTAAAACATACAATGTTTACAATAGTGCAATCTTTTA
>PVKN010039292.1:0-10907 GCA_004027915.1 Capromys pilorides | reverse complement strand
CAGTAAAACCTGTGCAGCCTTAAAGGAGAGAGGAAAACCAAAAGAAAAATCATAATAGACTTAAAAGGCAACTAACCTTTTTCCACCTCATTCAGATTAGCAGCTGGCAGCGACAAAGACAGAAGAGACAAAAGACTTTTTACATTGCAATACAACAGTAGAGCACATGAAGCCAACGCGCAGCATTAACAGAGAAGCCAGGGCAAGAGAGTAAACTGCAGGGAGGCTTAGACTTCTTACCTACATGAGCCAAGGCACAGACAGAGAAAACGAGGCCAGAGGTCAATGGCATCACCAGGCAGTGCAATGGCTCTGCCTCTGAACCAGGTGATAGAATAGCTAGAGATTTGCAGCTAGAGGTGTACAAAGGACGGTTTGTGTGTGGGAGTCAGATTTGTGAAAGTAAAACAAAAAGATAATGGTATAAAATGGAAAAGGTGAAGCATCCTCAGTGTTTCCTATGAAATAATCTGAGACTGTACATGCGAAATGTGCATTAAAACTTCCATTTCACTGCTTCTATAATTTCCTTAGGCTAAAAGAATGCTGAACTGTCATCGACTTTCTATCATGTTTTTGTGGGTCCCATGTGGTTTCTCAAGAGCAGATTTGGGGTTCTTATTGTGGGGAAACATGACAAAGTACATTTCTCAATCCAATACCTATTCTAATACTGGAGCCTAACTGAACGTATCATTTTCAGTGCTGCAGAGTTTCCATCTTTCCAATTTTTTTCTGGAGCTTATTTAAATAAATTTTAATAAACTAGAAAATTCCCAATGAGCAATGTTTTGTTCATAAAAATGGCTATACTAAGGATTTTCTTTTTAAAATCTAGCCCCAGGACTTCTCAAACTAATACTAAAACTATAGAATTGATTTTTAAGTTATTTACATTACAAAGTCCTACTTTTCTAATACTTGGCATAGTGATTTTTGTTTAGTCATAGAGAATTTTGATTTTCAGAACTTAAACTTGACTATAGAAAAATGCTAGCAATTAAGAAGTGTGTGTTCTACCACTGAGCAGACAACTGATGGGTTGCAATAGGCAGAATAATTTTGATGACTTGAGCAGAGGATACAGTGAAATTCTGTAAACAGAGGAACAATATTAGGCCCTACCATGTATACTGTCAATCTCTCTCTCACAAAAGAGCCAGAGTTGTCCCCGCTGAGAAGTGATTATCAATTTACTGGGATGTTTTAGTCCCTAAGGGTTTAAAGAATCTGGTGATTGACTTTTAATGTGAATAGTTTTAGCTCAATTTCCAGCCAGCTCATCACATCATGAGTCCGCCATTAGACTTCTGCCAAATCTGTGACTTTTCTTCACTGACAACATTCTGTCCCTTTTGGCTCTGCCATGGAGGGTACATGCAAACACTGTCACCATAATAGCTCATGAGCTTTCTCTAAGAGGTTTTATTTAGTCCTACGAGGCTGATTTAACTTTCTTCTTGTTTGCCTTGAGGATACAGACATTAAAACCTTCCAGAAAAGATCATTTGCCAGTTGAATGAGTTTTAAATAATGGCAATATTATTATATTTGCTGAATAAAGAAGGCTTTCTTTTCCCAGATCTTATGGTCATTAATTAGACAGTAAATTTAAATTTCAAGTAGAGTCAAATTATAGGAAAATTCTTCCAGAATTGCAGATCTGGATAAAACATGCTAGAAACTCTGCAGGATGATTTTTCCTTTCCTCTAAATAAAAGCCACCCATGTGCCTCAGATTTCTAAATGTGCACATGGTTGTTTTATATTTTGCAAACACACGCCTTCCACACTTACAAAAGTACTACAGTTAGGCAAGAAGCCATGAATTTTGCCTATTTTAGATATCATATTTACTGTCAAAATATCAAATTCTTCATGATCCACAAATTCCAATCTAGGTTTATAAAGCTAATATCTGCAAATACTGTATGCCAGGTATTTTCTCTTGAGTTCAGTATTTTTCTTAATTCTCTGCCCACATGAAGGTGATGAAATATTCGTAATAGTTGTAAATAAAACAAAGACTAAAAGAGACTCCATTTTAGTCCAGAGTCAAGTGGCTCTTGATAGATCATCATCACCTTGCTGGATGACCTTTATAAATGTCAGAGTTTGCCTAAGAAGTGATTTTCCTAGACTTGGGTTTGTTATGCTGCCTCAGAGGACAAAATCTGACACCAAAGGGGGAGTGAGGCTTCCTCATAGTTTTCAGAGAAAGCTTAGGTAGCCTGAGTTGAATCACTCAGGATAAGTGGAAATATGTTTAATGTGAACAGGTGTAACAGGTGTAGGACAGGAGCTTGGGATATGAAGGAGTAGCAGGTAAGGCAAACTTGGTGTGAGAGAAAGGACAGAGAGAGAGAGAGAGAGAGAGAGAGAGAGAGAGAGAGAGAGAGAGAGAGAATAACAAATAAAAAGCCAAAGCATTGGGCCCCTCCAAACCAACTCAGAAGTATCTAGCACCGTGGTAAATTATCACTAAAAATATATACATGATCCTGAAGACAGCTGTATTTCTTAGTCCAGGTTTTATAAGAAAGGAGCAAATAACATTCTGGTTTCTATAGTCAGAAAGGCACAGAGAATGAGAATATTCTTTCAATGCTTAGGTCAGATTTCTTGAGTCAAAGCAAGTTGGTTTGCAGAGGCCTCCAAAATTAAGTGGGTTCTTAAGCTTTTCTCTAATGATCAAAACAATGATGGAAAAAGAACAATTCTTTCCCAGAAAGGTACTAAGCAACAGATTTTAGCACAGACATAGGGTTTCTTGTGTACAACAAAAGAAGTCCATCCAATAAATTAGTACTTACATGCCTTCAAAAAGTTATGATAATTTTAGAATCTCCAAAATCTGTGGCCATAGGTCATTAGCCAATACTGGAGATCATACACAAGTAATACTGGTTCTGGAAGGTGAAAGCTATGTAGCACCTAGACTCTTTTTAGGTATGCCGGCATAAATTCCTGTCAGATGTAATTGCTATGCTTTGTTAATGAAAGTATCAAAAAGTGCCCACCAACCATGGTAAGCACTGTGTATAGGTAATGCAATTACTGGTGATCCAGACCACTCTAAATTTCTTCTGCAAATTTATTGTAAGAAAGTAGCATAAATTATCAGGTGCACTGCTGATGTTAAGAAGTTGTACCTCGAAAAAGTAGGCTACAGAGACACTCAGATCTGAGTTGCTACGTTAGGACCTTGATATTTTATCTAGAATTTCCCAGTATGAAGATATTTTGTCATCAAGAAAAGAATGAAAACTTTGGACATTCCCCAAATCTTGGATTTCCAATAAATACCTGGAAAATTTAACCATACAACATGTGTGTTCATATTTCCAGTTGTTAAGCTTAGCCACCGACATCCAGGAGGTATTTCAGTTTATAATATTCTTAACAGTGCATTGGAAATAAGAAAATAAATGTAAGTAATGGGAACACCCAGCCAAAGTAAAAAAAATAGCTTTGGAGTGTGACAGAACTTACTTTTCTTTTTTTCTTACAAATAAAATATGTATTATTCTTTTTTTCTCTATCAACTAAGGATTTGTTGAGAATAAAGATAATTGTGATGTTTCTTCTTCATATCCACATTAATAATCAAACAAATATTCTGTCAAAATAGACAAATGGCAAAATTGATGTCAACTTTTCAACAAATTTGCTTGAATTGGTAAGAATTTCAACGCTTTGGATAGGCTTAGGAAATTCATCACCCAATGAGACAGATGGCCAAAAATTATGATCTTATAAGACTGCTCAAAATGTTCTATCTCTTCCATATGGTTTCATTTAGATGGACAGAATTACTATAAACAAACTATATCAGTGAATAAATGAGTACGGACATAAATTATCTGGAATGTTCAATTATGTTTTGACTATGTAAAGAAATACCCTATTATAAAGTGTGAGTTGGTGAGCTGGTTTACAAAGGCAGAGTTGTACATGAAAATGCAAGTGAAAAAAGGGAAAAAAAACCTTTAGCCTACCAGCTGTTATGCTGGTTAACATTCCTCTCTGACAGATGAATGTATTGATCTGAGATAAATGGTTTTTTAATTGGGTTGCCTGAAGCATCTTTAAGTGCTTTTATTATTTGTGTTTATATCTAATTTTCAAAACACCTACCAGTTATTGAATAATAGGAGCCATGTAGTAAACAAACAAAATAGTGCCTGAAATGAGTTCAAATAGATACACTGATGGGTGACATAATATCTCCTATTGTTCATACCTGTGTACTCAGGTGGGCAAAGGCACGTGTAGTTATTAATTCCATCAACACATGTGGAGTTATTTTCACAGTCATTATCTTCACAGTCATCAATATTGACCTCACAATTTTCTCCTTCAAATCCATCAGCACAAATACACCTGAAAAACAAAGGGAAAAAAGTAAAAACAAAACAAAACGAAAACCATCTTTTTGCTGCAGTTTAAAGGCATGCTGTCAAAATTCTGAAAAACACTCATGAATACATGCACCAATTGTAGAACATTTAACCACAAGGAATTGATTTTTTAAAATGCGTTGAACTGACATGCTGTAAGTTCAATTTAAGGCAATATCCAACAAACCAGAAAACATCAAAGAATAAAATGTATGTAGTCGCAAGGCTGCAAACGGCCCTACAGTGTTAAAGGTCAATAAACTCCATACACAAACTCAGCAAAGATCTCCACAACTCTCATACTCTAAACTTAAATCGATTTCTAGGGGAAACATGCATGCTTTTATTCTTCAGAAGGAACCAATTCTAAATTTTAATTAATTAATTAATTAATTAATTAATTTTTACAGTACTTGGGATCAGGCTCCAGACCTTGCACTTGCCAGACAGGCACTGATGCCACCATGCCATCTCTCTGGCCCCTGATTCTGAATTTAACAGTTGTGTCATCTGCTACTCTGTGTAATGCCCTTGGTGTTGTGTTTTAGTGGAAAGAAATCTAAAAACTAAAATCTGTCTTCCTTATAATGACCAAATGTGAATGTTTTCTTTAATTTTCAATAAAAACACCTTTCACCCTTATATAAGGCTCTGCATATTTAATCTTAAAAAAATATCAGAATAATCTTTGCGTAAAGTCTAGATGAACAAAAGAGAATGTTGTAACAGAAGCGAAATACTTCTCAATTGTGATGTTTCTTGTAAGTTTTCTTTTCTTATATAGCTTTCATAGGAGACTAATATTCTTATGGAAAATTATTAGTGTCAATAAAACTTTCATAATTCGTTAACCACACCTGCAGTATTGCACCATATGATTAAATACTTTCAGATTAAAAATAGTCACAGTGTTTTTGTATACTTATATTGTGAATAGGGAATGAATCATTAATGTTTTATTGGGACCCATATATTTGTCATTACAATCTGTCTGTTAAAGCAATAAGCAAATCTATTTAAATATAAGACTTTCTGTAGGTTACTATTTGCATATTAATTAGCATAATTGAACCAACACACAGTCTTGCCTTATTTTGACTTGACTGGTCATGTTTCATCCACTTGCTCTTAAATTTTTGACTATGGGGCATCCTCAGCTGGCAGTACTGTAGCATCTCCATTGGTCATTAATAATATAATATCAGAGTGGTACCAATATATTTTGTCCTTATTGTAATGTTCCTTTTAAAATAATAACCTGGGACTTTAAATGGAAAATGAAGATTTCTTTGGTTGTTTTTTTCTCTGATACTTCAAACACAGGTCAAAAAGCCTAGTGACCTACCAGAATCCATCCCTTTCTCCTTCCTTTAAGTGACAAGTTCCGCCGTGTTTGCATGGGTTACTGATGCACGCATGAATTGGGATATCACAGTCTTGCCCCTGGAGAAAGAATGACCAAGTAGAGCTGAGTACAAATAATGTAGTTTTCAGCTCCAGAGAAAGTCCAGTTAGATGACAGAGGCATGCTAAGGAAAGCCGTGTTTCCAGGCCATGGCTCCCACAGTGGCCGGCACTCACCTTGAAGCCATACGGACAGGTGCATCGGTAAAAGTCAACGGGATCATTGTTACAGGTGCCATCATTTTTACATGGATTTGATAGGCAGGGATTGCATTTAGCCAGAATATTGACATCCACAGGACCTAAAAATTAATTGAAATATATAAAATTGGATGTTTTCTATTTACACTTTATCTGTTCCTTAACATCACAGTGAATTTGTATCAGGTCATTGGTTACATGGCTGTGCATGATTTTTTCTATGTATATTTCTTTTTCATAATGAAATAAAAGTCAGCAGCATCATAGCATGTGACGGCATGCAACATGAGTCCTTATCACTGGAGGGTACTGTGAAGGCACCTGAACAAGTGGGACTCTGAGATGGCAGCTGATGTCACTAACAGCTAATGTTACTACGATACCCTTGTCCGCTTAGAGAATGAATCATTTCTACAGATGCATTCCATGGCCACTACCTATATCCCAACCTTGGCCAGCTTCATGGAAATGCATGCTGCAGGTTACAGAGCAAACACTGTGCATGGTGGGGAGGGTGGCTTTTGTAAGTAGCAATCTATAACTGCAACTGAAATCAGCATAGGGCATGCTTGCTCACATAACATTTCCCCAGTGTTGTTGCTTTGACACAGGAGATACAAAGTGATGCTCCGATTTCTCATTGTGGGAATGGAATCCAAGATCTGTGTCTGCTAAGTGTGCAGTCTAACACTCAGTTAAACCCATCCCCGGTGTTCCTTTTGTTGATGTAGAAATCATAAGCGTGGACTCTGTCACATTTTCCATTCTATCCATTTGATTCAGTTACTACTTGAGCAGCATAGTAGAAGATAGATGAGGGTTCTACATCTAGTTCTCCAAGAATAGAATTCCATTGAAATGACCTCCAGTTGTGGCCTCACATGATCTTGTCTTCAATGGAATTTTAGCTTCAGCAATCTCCAGTATGTCCCATTTATTTATTGATAAGTGACTAACAATGTGTACACTGAAATGTTCTCAGTAGCATTATGCTTCATTGTTGCTACTTTTTGCTACTTGTTGGTGAAGTGTCCCTAGCTCTCCTGTTGCTACCTATGTATGATTAGCACAATGGTAGATGAACACCTTTTTTATATACCAAATACAAATATTTTGTAACATGAACATTCATTATAGTTTTCCTGTCACTAGTCTACCTATAGCTCTATGTCTTCATGGGAATAATAAATGACGAAGGGAATTCAATGTTTTATTATATGTTATTCCTCCGAAAATTATTTGGATAATTGTTATCAGAATGATTACATAATATTCCTTCAACCTCTATGATCATTGCTGTAATTTTCTACAAAAAATTATGAAACAATTGCATGGGGCTGGCCAAACAGCTTAGCAGATTAAAATGTCTGCTTAGGCAACACGCAGCAGCCAGGGTTTGATCCCAGGCCTACCATGCTGGGCCCCATCCCCATGGAGCAGGCTGCAAGGACGATCATGACTGAGCGTAGTGGTACATGCCTTAATCCTAGCTCTTGGGAGACTGAACAGAGGCGGATCACTAGGAGTTCGATCTACATAGTGAGACCCTGTAGACCCTTACTAAAAAATACACACAAAAAAAATAAATTAAAAAAAATGCACAACATGCTCATACAAACTAGTTTTCATAAACCGATTCTGTAAATTAAATCTGATGTTTCTAAGTTACACGGCAGTAAATTGCTAGGTGTTCACAGAGACTTCACCTCTCTTTATAATCTTTACTTGGTAAAATACCAGTACTTTTTCCAATTATAGTTTTGTATTAAAATCTCTAAAATTTTTCTATATCATGCAGTTTTTCTACTTAGAAAGCAAAGCACACCTAAAAAGCCTGTTGAAATAAGTCTACACAGCTTTTATGCTTCTTCTTAGGGTTTGCCAATGGATCCTAGCTCTTGGGATACTGTGTTACTTGGAAGGGGTGGTGAGGTGATTTCACCCAGGGATCCCCTATGTCACTAGAAGAGAAAACATCAATGCCAACGCCCCACCCCACCCAATGCTTCTTGGTAACAAACCAGCTACTGCAATCTCTGAATCAAACAGCAGAATAGATTTGCTAGGATGAATTCTGAAGTGAGTCTCATAGAAATTAAAACTCTCACATCCTTCAACTTATTCATCAAAGGCCAACACTCAGCTATCCAGTATACTGGATAGATCAACAGGGTTGATTTCCAAAAAAGTTCATTAAATTAACACAATCCCTCAATATGAATGGTTTTGTATTTCCTAAACCATACTTAGATTCAGCACTACAGAAAAAGTATCCGAATCACTGATTCTTTAGTTGGAGAAGAATAAAGAAAAATGCAATTTGGAACAAAGATGTAGGCTAAGGAACTAAGAATAGAACTAAGAAAATCCACCATCACAATACAGGTCCACACAGCCAAGGACGCAAGCACTCATCTGGCTACTTCTGAGGCCTTGAGATAACATGCGTTTGGTATTTCCATGTATTCAAACATGTAAGAATCTGACTTGAATAGAAGAGTTCAGGGTTGACACGACTACATTCATTATGCAGAACATGACTTCTCTCAGCAATTATGCTTGAATCTTTAGATGGGAGGCTACAGATCATTTTTCAGTAAAAAAAAAAAAAAAACTGAATAAATCTGAAGAACTTAACAGAGTATATAATTAACAAAACTGCTAAACTCAAGGAGATGCTGTTCTCTTCACTACACACTCAAGACTTATGTGACAAATGCCCACTGGACTACTAGAAGTATTGACCCTATCTAATCCCACAGACATGTGTAATATCCCACAGTGCTAATTTTGTTGACTTATTTTGTTTTTTAAAAATTTATATATTTGGTATAGGGTTTCACTATGCAGCTTGGATTCCTAGTGATGCTCCTGTTTTCAGCCTACCTAGAGCTGGGATTATAGGTGTACACCACCACGCCCAGACTTATTTGAAGGCTCAGCTCAGGGATGGTGCCAGTGTGGCCTGGAGGACCGAGGTTCAAACCCTGGTCTCTGTGCTTGTTGAATATCTTCATATCCATATATATATATATATATATATATATATATATATATATATATACACACACACACACACACACACACACACATGAATATGTAAATGGAAACTATGGCCACTTTTTGAATATTCAGTTTAGCTAAAATACTCAAAATAATAAATATTCCCAACTCATTGTTAACTCATTGTTCTCTTCTGACAATTTTCTCCTCCTCCCCCTCCTCCTCCTCCTCCTTCTTCTTCTTCTTCTTCTTTTTTTTTTTTTTTTTATTGGTGGTACCAGGGATTGAACTCAGGACCTTGAGCTTTCCAGGCAAGCACTTATTTTCCTGAGCCATCTTCCCAGCCCCTGCTAATTTCTTTACCTTGCCATATTTTTCCATTGACATGTATTTGGGTTATGTGGTAAGATGTCAAGCGATCAAATCTGCCTGTAAATCTGACTACAATCCCATCCTGCTGTCTCTCTCTTTCTTTCTTCTTTTGAAATAATAGGGATGAATCCAGGACCTTTACACTAAGGACCTTTACCTTCGACTCACAGCCCCCCTTTTCTTTTTTCTTTGGACACACAGACTTGTTCCATTGCCGAGGTGCCCAAGCTTGGCTGAAGTTTGTGAGCCTCCTGCTTCAGTCTCCTGAAGTTCTGGTAATTATAGGTGTACACCTGCCCAGCTCCTGATTTTTATATTTTTGTTTGAAAGTTAGGATATCAAAGATAGTTTCTTATTTCTAGAACTTGCATTTGAATACATAAAGGATAATGCAAAAATGTTGTTCAGTCATATGAATTTCAAACAAACGTTCAGTAGCATCTCCAAATGTCTTGAAATGATATAATAAATATTTTTCCTATTTTATTTAAATAATCAAATACTTAACATTATTATATTATTTTTACATTTAGCTTGATTCTTTATATCTATTTCTAAACTAGAATCCATTGAGATGGGTTCCTTTACCCCCACAGCCTATCCAACATTTGTTGTTGGTTGATTTCTTTATGATAGCCCTTCTTTCTGGAGTGAGAGTATCTGGAGTGGTATCTAAGTGTTGTTTTAACTTGCATTTCATGAATGGCTAGTGATGTGGAACATTTCATGTATGTAAAGGCTTGTTGAATCTCTTTCTCTGAGAAGCATGTGTTCATCTCAGATGCCCATTTCTGGATGGGGCTTTGAATTTTGGGACCCTAATGGTTTTTAGTTCTTTATAAATTCTAGATAGAAGATCTTTGTCTGAATACTTATTAGTTAAAATCTTTTCAAAATTTATGGGTTGTCTTTTCACTCTGTTGGTAATTTCTTTTGAGGTGCAAAAATTTCTCAGCTTGAGGAGGTTCCAGTTTGTTCTTTCAAATGTTAAAAGTGCATTTTGATTTTTGTCCATGAACTCTTTGCTTACTCCAATGTCTTCAAGATTTTCTCCCACTCTTTCTTCCAGGAGATTTAATGTTTCTCTTTTAATATTTAGATCTTTAATCCATTTTGACTTCAGTTTAGTGCATGGTGATAGACCTGGGTCAAGTTTAAGTGTTTAGCATGTAGAGAGCCAGTTTTTCCAGCACCATTTGTTAAAGAGGCTATCTTTGTTCTTGTGAACATGTTTGGCCCCTTTGTTGAAGATAAAGTGGCTGAGTGTGTTTGTATTTGCTTCTGCATCTTCTAATCAACTCCATTGATCCTCGGATCTATTTTTTTTTTCCCATACCATGCTGATTTTATCACTGTAGCTTTGTAGTATAACTTTAGGTCAGGAAATGTAATGCCTCCTGCCTTGTACTTGTTGCTCAGGATTGTCTTTGCAATGCTAGGTCTTTTTTGTTTCCAAATAAATTTTAGGAATGATTTCTCCAGGTCTGTGAGGTATGTTGATGGTATTTTTATAGGAATTGCATTAAA
>PVKN010039291.1:0-10907 GCA_004027915.1 Capromys pilorides | reverse complement strand
TTTTTTTTTTTTTTTTTTTGCAGGACCGGGGTTCGAACTCATAACCTTGCCCTTTCCAGGCAGGCACTTGTGCCATGGAGCTACCTCCCTGGCCCCCTCAATTTCCAATACTGGGGGAAAAACTGGGGCTCAGGGATGTACCTCAGTGGTAAAGTGCAAGTATGCACAAGGTCCTGGGTTTGACCCCAGCATTAAAAAGAAAAAAGTTAAAAGAGTTTAACATTGAAGCACCGTTTTTCAAGCTATGTGATCTCATAAGCTTACTAAAAATTGTACCTCAGCTGAGTGTAGTGCTTTAGGTCTGTAATTCTAGTACTCGAGGGGCTGAGGCAGGAGGATTGCTGAGTTGGAGGCCAGCCTGGGCTACATAAGTGATTTCAAGGCCAGCCTGCACTACATTGTGAGACCCTGCCTCAAAAAAGAAAAAAAAATTGTACCTCACCTATAGGATTTTTGAGGGATTAAATGAGATTGTACTTGATAATATCTGGTTTATAATATTAATAAACATTTATTTCTCCTTTTTTGTATTTTTAGGGAAGGATCTACAGGTGTTCAGGATCTCACTACTAGATCGAACTTGTAGGAATCCACCTGTTTATAGCCTCCCAAGAGCTGGGATTACAGGCACGCTGGTCTCCATTGCCGGCTCAGCATGCCCTAGGGGTGGGGCCAGCAGGCCGGCCTGGGTTCAAATCCCTGGTCCCTGTACCTGCTTGCAGGTGCTTTAATCCACTGAGCTATTTGTCCAGCCCTTATTTCTGCTTTCAAGAAGAAAAAAAGCTGGGCATGGCGGCCCATGCCAGTAATCCCATGCTCTCTGTAGTGTCCAGGCTGAGACAGGAGGATCACTGTGAGTTTAAGATCAGCCTGCACTACAAAGTGAGCTCAAGACCAGCCCAAACTGCATAATGAAACCCTGTCTCAAAAAAGAAAAGAAAGCAAATGAACTTCAAAAAAAGCCAAAAGTGAACAAGGAAAGAAAAAGAAATTTTTTTGTGATTTCAAGTCTGTGTTTATTTCCTGGGGTCTACAGTTTTATGGCAGTGTCCAATTCAAGGCAGTAGGATTCTGTTCTCACTGGTAGACAAGGGAGGCAGATAGGCTCCAGCCAGCAGTAGGATTTAGGGCAAGGTGCTGCTTCTGCACTCTGACTTCCACAGATATTCAGGTTGAACCTGACCTCGTCTTCGTGGCAGGGTGTGAGTCACTTAGCTTGTACCACTTGTGGTGTCTCTGTTGGCCTGACCCAGCTCCCTGACCATGGATGTCTCCTGTAGTTGTCTCTGATCCAGTCAGTATGGGAGTTTAACACTGGGAGCCTTGAGATGAGGCCAGCCCACAGCTGCTCTGAGTCTCAGTTCAGGTGGCCCTAAGATGACAGCTGACCAGGCACTGTCTCCAGAGGATGTGGCAGGTGCTTGGACTGAAGTCACTCACCAGCCGCTGTAGTGCATAGCATACACCACCCCATTCCACTGACAGGTTTCTCCTTGAAGGCCTCTGTAGTCACCTGTTTTCACTGTGTCTCTGTACATTCACATTCTTCTTTTTTCTTACCACAAGCCAGGAGCTAGGGAAAAAGTGCAGATTGTCTCCTCCTTTTTCTACACTGTGATCTGTCTCTTCAGTCTCCCTGTAGCGTCCAATTTTCCCTTCAGATCCTGGATCCCAAGAATCCAACACCCCCTTTCCCTCCCAAATTGTTATTTTCCAGTGTCTAAATTCCAGTTCTTAAAGAGGCTGATTTATTGTTGCTTACTGCTCTGCCATCTTCCTGGAAGTCAACTCCATTTTATATTTATGTAATATATATTTTCGTATATTTTACTAACACTACTTCAGGTCATTTCCTTATTATTTCCCACATATTCTTTTTTGATGTTTTGTTTTGCTTTTGAGACAGGGCCTCACTATATAGTGCATGCTGGCCTTGAATTCATTTATGTAGTCCAGGCTGGCCTTGAACTGAGTGATCCTCCTGCCTCAGCTTCCCCAGTACCAGGATTATAGGTATGCACCCCCATATCCAGGTATTTCTGTAGAGATAAGAAACTAGCATCTAGATAGCTCCATGGCACAAGTGCCTGCCTGGTAAGTGCAAGGTCATGAGTTTGAACCTCAGTCCCACAAAAAAAAAAAAAAGCAGAGAATAATAAACAAAGCCCAGGGACAGTTTGTAGTTGGTTACTTGGGGATTCCAGAAAGTTGGGATTCAAGGAGGCAGATAACAGCTTATCCTGATGGCTCCTTGACCCTTATCTCCTCCCTTGCTTAGAATAATAATGGTTGTCTTGTTTGGAATCTTTTCAATTAGTATTTGTATTAACCTAATGTTAGGTAAATGATAAAAGAGATAGTGATTTACAGTCTGTATTCACCAAAGTAGTTATGCACATTCCTTAGCCTGTCCTTGAGTACTCAATAAAAGTAAGATGCTTCTGTGGGTTGGGGCTCACTTTGAGACAGATGTCAGTGAGTTCTCTGAGCCACCTTCATCAGATCTTCTCGTCGTTTCTTTCGGCACCGACACATAACATGCAACATATTTCCATGTATTCTTTTCTCATAAAAGCCTTTATTTTCACCCTTGGGAAGGTATGTGAGACCCCATTCAACTCCAAATTCCTTAACACCTGTTCTTTTACAATTCCACAAAGCCCAGGGACAACCCAAAGTCCTAGTGCCCGTCAGAAAGCTCCCAGGGGCTCTGGACTGGGCCAGATACTTCTCTTACCCCAAAGCACTGACCTTTATCACTGAGAAATGTATATGCCTGGAGGCCTGTTCATATCCCCTAGAAGGTCCAATTGAAAGGACAAAGACTAACCATTACATACCTCTAGCCTCTGGTCCATAGGGGATCCTCAATACATGTTTAATTAATGTATGAGGCTTAGTGAACCAGGGAAATTCCTTTTTCTCTCTCTCTTTTTTTTTTTTTTTTTTTTTGTGGAACCACAGTTCAAACTCATGACCTTGCACTTGCTAGGCAGGCATTTGTGTCATGGAGCTATCTCCCCTACCCCTACTAGAAATTTTGAGTCTGTGTCAGTCACTGCTTATCAGAGAAACAGATTTAATGCAAGACATACAAATATATAAGAATTTACAAAAAAACAACCAAACAAAGAAGAATTGACAAGACTGGCTTACAATGGCTGCCCAGAGAGGCAGATGTGGAAGAGTGCAAAAGAGTTGTCTGAGTGCTGGAGATCTGAAGGGTCTAGTTAAAAGCCTAGAGCTCACCGTAGCGTCCCATATGAGTCTGTATCAGGAGGTCTAAGGGTCTGCACTGGAAGCCAGAAGGTGATGACCAAGAAGGTGAAGACTAGAGCTTCTCTTAAGAAAGATGCGAGCCTTCCTTGCTCATTCCTCTTTTAGCATTTAGGCAGAAACTCCATTGTTGCTGTCACTTGCGCCCAGTAAAACACAGCAAATCTTCCAGTATATCTCAGCCACATCTAGAACTATGCTGCTGAGTTGGGCGTTTCTTATTTAAATTGATACAGTCAGTTAATTGTCAAAGATTTACACAGTTCCATTTTGGAATAGCCTGCAATGTACCACACAAAAATCTTGGGTTGGCAAGGGCCCTTGGAATGACATCATTTAGGAGTTTCCAAATTTTTTTTTTAAGCTTTTAAGAATGTTTCATAATCTTTAACCTTACAGTAGCTTTTTTAAATAATACTTTTAATTCAAATTTCTTTATTATATATATACCCATCAGGTAAAGGGTAGAAGAGATGGTTAAAATGATGGAATCTGGAATTTTCTCAGGGGCTCCTGAAGCACGTAAAGCTCGTTTATAAAAATACTCAAACCAGTCCAATACTCTAATTTCATAAATCAGAGAAAGAGTACTCTTGATCATGAGAAATAGTTTGTTCAAAGTCACATGCGTGGCAGAGTGGGAGAGGAATCAGATCTGATTTCATTCATCCCTGTTGGGGCCAGCTTTCAAGTACTTGAGGCATCCCTGGTGCCTTCAGCAAGCGTCTAAAATCCCAGTAATCAAGATCCAGTGTGTGGGGCTGGGGAGATAGTTTGGTAGAATATGTGCTTGCCTGGCAAGCACAAGGGCCTAAGTTCAATCCCTGGTGCTGCAAATAAAATAAAAATAATAAATATCCAGCATAAGTATATTTCTTTTTTTAAAATGTTTTATTTATTTATTTTTCTTTCAGTTCATTGAAGGGGATACTTTGTGCTTATATTGCTTATTTATTTTATTACGGCTGGTTCAGCCTGCCCTGGCAGGCACAGCATGTGGTGCCGGGGATCGAACTTCAGTCCTTGAAGCCGCCTAAGCTTTCCTAAGCAGGTGCTTTACACCGCTGAGCCATCCTGCCCGGCCCTGTAAGTATATTTCAAAAGTAAAAAAACCCAAAACCTTACTTTGGGCGACGGGGTGAGCTATGCTGGGTCGACAAAGTAGGTTTTTTAGCATAGCAGACTCTAGGGGGCGTCAAGCCAACAGAAACACCAAAGGATTGGCGAGGGCACACTTCGGTTTTGCTTTTCCAGGGCAGTGGAAGCCCAGGAGCACCTCCTATGGGCGGTGACACGGCAGCCCCTCTCGCTGTCTTCCTCGCCATGGCATCTTTCTTTGCCTGCTCAACCAACCCTCAGCTCTGGGCAAGCCCAGCCTCTCTGCCGCGCATGGTCTGGGATTCTGCGCCTCCGCACTGTCCTGTCTCTCCTGGGCTGCTGCAGACGTAGTTACCCTTGTGTCCCCAGTACCAAAAGGTCAGGTTCCGACAAGAATGGTGGGTCGGAAAGTGCTGGATGAACCTACTGAACTCTCCAGTCTCCCAAACAACTTCCTGAAGGCTGAGCGTTAATCCCCATAAATCACCGCAGAGGCGCGCCTGCTCTGCCCGCCCGCAAACCGCTCTAGCCGGTCGCGACCCTTCGCTGATTTTTCTTCCTCGTGTTGATGTCGGGATGAGCTCATCATAGGATCCGAAGCTGCACTCGGCTTTCTGAGGGAGCCGGTCCAGGTTGAGGGGAGAAAGGCAGGAGAAAGCGTTTGAAACTTGAGGAAAGGAACTAGCCCAGGCGTAGTTCCTATGGCAACCATACAAACCGGTCAGCCTGAGGCTGTGTCTCGCGAGGACTAGGTTTGAGTGCCTAAAGGCGTCTCTATGGTCTCTACCGGCTAGAAAGCCCGGCACGGCACTTCCGGGAAGATGGCGGCATACATGTCAGGTGGGGCACATGCTTCGGCCGAGAGCTCTCCACAGTGACGGTAAGAGGCTCCCTTTCCCTGGGTTTAGGAAGAAATGTGAGGGCAGAAGAGTGGCTGCATTCTAATGACACTGTGGTAAAAGTTCTGGAATTTAGACCTTAACAGGAAGACCTAGGGAAAGAGCAGCCGGCTTTCAGACCGCTGTAAAACAAGTAGTTCTGGACTTAGGAAAACTCGGATGCGCGAAGTGTCTCAAGTGTGCTTGCAGCTTTTACAAAGACTGTGTCGCACAGCAAAAGACCCAGTTACTTCTCTCCGCAGTTTTTCATGAAAGCCCTTTAACGCGATTCTCTCTCGTCATTCATTTCAACAAGTAACAACATTGTCAGTTCCCTGCGCCGCCTGTCAGGGGCTGAGGAATAACGCTTGTGTCCGATTTTTGAGGCATGTCCCTTTGAATTATCGCGACAGGGGATACTTCTATTATTGTCTAAATCTAAGGATGGGGGATCCAGAGAGATAGCTCAGGGGCACAGGTGCCTGCCTGGCAAGTGCAAGGCCCTAGTTCAGTCCCCGGTTCTGAAAAAAAAATTAAGGATGGATAAATCAGAGTGACTTCTGAAAGGAGGAAGTTTTGAGGTGACTTTTAAGAACTTAGCATTTGAATATTGTGTTACAGTATGAAGAAGCAGGATGTGCCATTTCTTCAGTCTGTTTTTCTGTTGGTGCTGTCAAGGGTCAGCTTTTCAGGTTATCACCCTTCACAGAAGACATGGGAACAGGTGTAATGCATCTGACTTTGCCTCTTTGTACCTTCTGAAACCTAGTACATAATGTCTTGGAGGAGGGAATGTGATGATATGATTTTATTTACTGGGACAGAGCCTTACTATGTAATCAGGGTAGCCTCAAACTCACAATGACCCTCCTGCCTCAGCCTCCCGAGTGCTGGGATTACAGGTGTGTGCCACTAGGCCCAGCTCTGATTTTTTTTTTTTTTTTTAATAGAATCCCTACCAGACTTTCTCAAACTCAAATGAAAGTTTTACCCTTGTTTTCTTTTTGGGATGCCACAGTAGTCCCATTAGTTAGCTTTGACAGTTATCAGCACTTCCCGTGTTAAATGGGACCCCAGATCTTAGCACAAGTTAAACGTGGTGAATCAAGTCAACACTGATACTTTTAGTTTTGAGTATTTTGTGTGATAACCCATCTTAACAATTTCAGAGGCAAATCTGGTGTATAAATTGTACAATGCTATTCTGGGTCCAAAGGAGGAACGTGTAAATTACCGCAAAGAGACATCACTGTCTCTTAGCCTTAGTGATAAGGCTCAGAAACACCGTATCACTTTGTTTTTACAGGGCAGTAGACTTTTGGAGATGTTATGAGGTGGTAACAAACGTGCGCTCTCAGACGCTGCCTGGTTTGAATGCTACACTATTAGCTGTCTGAGCCAACCATCTAGCCTCTTTAAGCTTCAATTTCCTCACTTGTAAAGCAGAGATTATTATAATAGTTTCTCAAGCAGGCAGGGAAAGTTGAATGAGATTCATGGGAATCCTTGGCAGTCTGGCACACAGGGAGCTTGCCTTAGTATGGACACCAGTTCTCTTTGACTCTAGCATGTTGGTGTTAGGCTCTCTGTAGCCAGACAGAGAGCTCCCCAGAGACCAAGGCATCCTGTCTCTTCCAAGGGAATTCTTAGAGTTTAGGAATGAGAATTCTTTCAGACTAGACATGATGGGGGTTGATGACTGCTCTGAATACTTTCTCCTTCCCTCTGAAAAGGACAATGTTCTCTTCTCTTCTGGTGAGATCCTGAGAAGCAGCCTCTTTTCCCACCATGAGTGTTACCCCAGAGGTCAAGAGTCGAGGGATGAAATTTGCTGAGGAGCAGCTGCTAAAGCATGGATGGACTCAAGGTGATCTGGTGGGGACTCCCACACCAACTCCCTGCCTACCTTCTGTCCTAGGGGACCTGTCAGTCTGAATTAGTCCTTATAGTATTTTCAGAAGCAGGAAAATTAGTTTAAATAGACATGTGCTGAATTTTCTAACTCCTTCTGAAAATGAGACAAACTTGATGAAAAATGAAGACGTGGTTGGATGAGAGAAGACATTAAGATGTGGCCTCTCCAACTTAGAACAGGAAAGACAGTTCTGGCTCAGAGAAAGTAGGACTACTTACAGTGGAATTGAACAGTGCCTAGAGGATTTGGCTGGGGATATAGCTCAGAGGCACAAGTGCCTGCCCGACAAGGGCAAGGTCCCGAGTTCAATTCCTGTTCCCCGGAAAAAGAGGACTTCTAGAAGGGACAGGGTATTCCCCAATGCTAGACATGTGAACTGGCTTGTGTGGAATGTTAAAGACTCAGTCTACAGAAGCTGGCACTCATTTTATTCTATAGGCAAAGGCCTGGGCCGGAAGGAGAATGGCATCACTCGGGCCCTCAAGGTGACATTGAAGCAAGACACTCATGGGGTAAGACTGGACAGGCTGGTTAGCATGGGCAAGAAAGGATACCCTGAAGAGCATATGGGGCAGGTACTCAGCGCGTACTTAACTCTCCTGGCAGGTGGGACACGATCCTTCCAAGGAGTTTACAAACCATTGGTGGAATGAGCTCTTCAACAAGACTGCAGCTAACTTGGTGGTGGAAACTGGGCAGGTACAAGCTGAGAGGCAGCTATGTGAAACCTGACAGGCTGGGACACGAGAGGGGAGACATGGTATGTTACTCACTGATACTGTCCTACAGGATGGAGTACAGATCAGACGCCTCTCTAAGGAGACCACCCAGCGTAATCATCCCAAGCCCAACTTGCTGTATCCGAACTTTGTGAAGGTATTACAGACTGGGATGATTCCCTCCCTCATCTCCCAAGGCTTAAAAAGTTATTTTGTGTGCCCAACTGATTTCGAGGACTGTCCCAGAAAAGTGAGATCCTGTGCCCAGTCTTCCTGTTCTTAAGACTGGCCAGGCACTCGGCAACAACTAAGATCTTTGAATTTTATGGATTCTTACTGTCTGCTAGCAGAAGTGGGGAGGATAGAGTTGGAGCGAGGACAGAGCGCATTGGGTGGTGGTATGGGTACCTAGCTCAGAAGATGAGACTTGAATTACCTAGTTCATTCTTATTTCACATATGTAGCCAAAAGGGTAGAAACTAGCTTGCTAAAGAGCTCACAGTTGGTAATAGCAGGACCAGAACCCAGGTCTTGGGGTTTTACTTTTATCAAACTGACAAAAGAAAAGTTAACATTTAGTGATCATATGCTTAAGGGCCTTAAATGTTACATCTTTCTTCCCCTTTCTCTGTATCTGTGTTACCATATACTATACTATGCCACCCTTGTCCCTTTATTTTATCTTATTTTTGTCTGTCTGAGACAGGGTCTCACTATGTAGTACTTGGATTACCAGGGTGTGCCACCACATCTGATGATCACCCCTTTAATAGTTTCCTCACTGCTAGTCTCATGATACTCCAACCCATTTACCCTTCACATATTCACAGTGCAAATTTGGGGCCAGCCTGAACTACATAGCAAGCAAAACAAAACAAAACTCATCCAGAGTGGGTTTTGTTTTTAGGAGGAAACAGTGCCAGGAAATGTACCAGGGCCTCATGCTTGTAAGACAGATGGTCTAAAGAAGCTACATTCCCACTGAACATTGTACAACACTAAACGGAGCTTGTCACAGGCTGCTCTCCAACCACAGTGGCAGTCCAGACTTACCAGACTGGCTCACATGGTTCTTCATGCTTTGTCCCTGCCTGTTTTAGCCTGTCTTGCCAGTTGTCTAGGACTACTGTACTTCAGCCCTACTGAATCTTTTCTTTCAAGACACTCTTTTCTTACCTTTGTTTCTAAACATGCTACTCCTTTGGCCAAGGACATTCCTCTGTCACTTTATCTCTCATCTTCCAAGATAAACTTACCATGTGGTACATGCCTATAATCCCAGCACTTCGAAGGCTGGGGCAAGGGGATCACTGTGAGTTTGAGGCCAGCCTGGGCTATAAAGTGAGTTCAAGGTCAGCCTGAACTACATAGCAAGATCTTGTCTCAATTGTGTGGTTTTTTTTGTTTTTTTTTTTAGAACTGGGGATCGAACTCAGGACCTTGCACTTGCCAGGCAGGCACTTGTGCCCCTGAGCTATCTCCCTGGCCCCCAAGATCTTGTCTCAAAAAGAGAGAGGGGAAAAAAAAAAAAAAACAGTCATGAACCCTCTAGTCTTGCATGGGCAACTTAATGTTTCTTCCAAAAACCGTTTCATGACCCCTGCGGTCTTGCATGGCCTGTATCTCTACCATGGCAGCACTTCCACCAGCACTGGCCACATCCTTCTGGATTCCCTTATCACTATGTAGTTCCATCTGGGCTAGAACCACTTTGTTCTTACTCTGCTGTCCCCAACTCCTTAGCCATAGCAGAGTCTCAGTTAATCCAAACAAAAGTACTGTGAATAAGTATGGGTGAGGGAGTACAGTGTCACTTTATTGTCAATTACAGTACCACTGGAAGGACCTAATGACACAAAACATTTTCCTGCTTATACCCACCAGCCAGCTGCAAGCCAGAGACAAGATTGCTCTGCCTCCCAGCTATTGCAGCCACCTCTCACTCAAGATGAAGCATGCAGGCTACCTCAGCTCTCTCTGGCTCTGCAAGGAGCAGTGGGGAGCTAGATTTCTGCCTAGAGGGCTGGTGGGCTTTCACAAGAGAAGGAGGATGTTAATGTGTTGAGTGGGCTCTATCTACCTCAGTGTCACCCTTTAACTCCCCCCCTCTAGACATCCACACTGACATCAGGTGAGGAGAAGCCAGACAGAGACTTGGAGAGCTACACTGATGACAGCAAGCAGGAGCCCACACCTCCAAAGATGTGAGCCTTCTCAGCACTGGGCCATGTGGGAGGAGATGCCCTTGGTCATAACCAAAAGGGCAAATCTGATATTTAACTGGGGTTGGGGGGTGGGGGGCATTATTAAGTTAGGTTTTACTAATCTTTGTATCTGTAGCACCTTGAAAGCCAGGTCTTGAGTAAAAACTTGGTATTGAAGAAACGTTCTGGAGGGGAGGAGAAGTTGAGCCCTTCCACCAGATCTGTAATTCTTCATGTGCCCCCCACAGTCTGACTGATGAGATGTTGCTCCAGGCCTGTGAGGGGCGAACAGCACACAAGTAAGTTGTAGTCACCACCTTGAGCTGCTCTTTTTTGCCTACTCTTGAGAATGGCCTTTGCTACCTTTGGGTTCTTTTCACTCCAGGGAAATAATTCCTACTGTTTACCCATCTACTATCTGACAACAGGCAATTCTCTGTCCTTGCCTTCTTCTGCAGGCCTAAGGTGAGGCCCACCTCTCCTGATATCTTTGTTAACTGTTTCAGGGCTGCCCGTCTTGGGATCACAATGAAGGCTAAGCTTGCTCGGCTAGAGGCTCAGGAACAGGACTTCCTAGCCCGTCTCAAAGGAAAAGACCCCGGGGCCTTTCCACCACAGAATGAGAGTAAGCCCCCCCAAAAAAAGAAAAAGAAAAGGAAGCAGAAAGAGGAGAAAGAGATTAGAATAATGGAAAAGAATCCAGAGCACCTAGATGATGAGCACCTAGAACATGCTAACCAAAGCATCAGGAAAAGCAAGAAAAAAAGGCAACATGAAGAAAAGGTTACAAACGAAAGAGAGAGAACTTTAAGGAAGG
>PVKN010039290.1:0-10908 GCA_004027915.1 Capromys pilorides | reverse complement strand
GAGGGCTGGGCCCCCAAACTCAGGTGTTCTGATCCAGCAGGTCTGCGGTGGGGCCTGAGAAGACATGTTGCTAATCAATTCTCAGTCACTGCTGACGCTGCTGGGCCTGAGAACCACCAGTGTGACGCAGTTACTCTTAGCACGCAGTTTGCCATTGTTGCCTCTGTTTACAAGAGTCCCAAGCCTCTTCTTACTGGATGCCTGGGCATGGCAAAGGGTGGGGCTGAGCCTCTCTTGGCCAGTGGAGTTTTCAGAGCTAGGATCCAATGTTGGGAGGCTGAGCTGGACTGGTGGAAGATCATGGGGTCATGGGGGGCGGGTAGGGCACAAGTAGCCTCCCGCTGACTGGGCCGGTCAGGTCTCAGCGCCTGACTAGATTTTCCTGTGATGCCACCTCCTGGGGGTTCTGCCAGGACCAAAGTCTGGTGCTTTAACTGCCCGGTCCCTCCAGTAACCTTACAGTAAATTCCCTTAGGCTGAGCCCTTTCTCCTGCTTTCCAATCCTTGACTCTGTTCTGGCTCCCACCGTAGCAGCCTGGAGGAAACCGAGTCAAGGAAGATCACACCCAGGCCAGCTGCAAAAGTAAGGACTGGCCTCCTGAGTCTCCCTCTCAGCAGCAGCTCCTCCCTCAGCATATACAGCACCCAGCTCCAAATCTCCTGCATGGCCCTTCTGCAATAAGTTGCAGTATGAGTATTTGAAACCCTCCTGAAATATGGTAGCATCTGCAAGCACATAAAGAAAACCAGACACTTGGCATGTAATTAAAATCTGCCACCACAAAACACTACACTTGCTTGACTAATGTTTCTCTTAAGTAAAACGCTGAGCCCTTTCTACAGTTGAAGTTTTTTAAAAATGATAGGATTCATGTTGTTTTAAATATTTATTGTCAGCTTAGAGCTCTGGATCTTGTTGGTGGATAATGAGTTGCATACAAATATGGGTAATTGGGGAGGAGGATATTCCGAAGGAAAGGGCTCCCGGGTCCCTCTGCTTTCTTCCGCATCCCGAAGAATCCTTTAGGGAGGAGCTGAAGAGGAAGAGGAAGAGAGTAAGCAGTTGGGATTGACAGCTGCAGCGTGCACGTGCCCTGTGGATCCATCCCTTGTCCCCTCACTCTGGAAGGGGCCTGTCTTAGTTACTTTTGTTGCTGGGACAAATTGCTTGACACCTAAAATCAAGGAAGTAAAGGTTTATTGAGCTCACAGTTAGTGGAGGTTTCAGCCCACAGTCGGCTGACTCTGAGGCAGAGTGGTTCATGGCAGAGGAGAGCAGCGGTGAAAACCAGCAAAATGCAGAAGGGAGGAGCTCCTGCTGAGGCTGCTAGCGAGCACCTCTCCCTCCTTACGTTGTATGCAGATTCCCCACCCCAGGGCGGGTGCAGCACTCACACCCATAATCCCAGCACTGGATCATGCATTAATCACAGACTCTAGAGGGCGCCCCAAAGACCGCATGAGGCTTTGGGGAGACACCTAGACACAAGCAGAAACAGGGCCCAAGGCGGCTCCTGGCTCCCTGTGAATAGGGTGTATGCCGGGCTTTGGTCTCAGCAGCTCTATGGCTGCTTTGAGCTTTGCCCTTTTGGGTCTTGTGTCAGTTTTGTGTGGCTGCAGCAGCAAATGACTTCGTGTCCCGTGGCTTCAAGCCACAGAAATGTATTCTTTTACAGTTCTGGAGCTCAGAAGTCCTAACTGGTATTAGGTATGGGATTAAAATCCAAGACTGTGTTCCTTCAGGACAGCGTTCGGGGAGACTCGGCTCTTTCCCTTGCGAGCTTTGGGGGGCTGCCTGTGTCCCTTGGGCCCTGGACACCTCACTCTGATCTGCGCTTCTGCGTCACGCCTCCTCCTGACAGCACGCCTCCTCCTCACGTCACTCTCTGCTAGGTTATGGCCATTACAGGGCCGATCTGGATACTCCAGGATAATCGCCTCATCTTCGGATCCTTATTCTAGTCACATCTTCAAAGTCCCTCATGTCACATGCAGTTCTCAGGTTCTAGAGATTAGGATGTGACTTCTGGGGCGGGAGGGCGTGTCTATCATCATACTCATTTAATAAAATTAACTAATTTGAACTTGAACTTTAATTGAATATTAACTTTAAATTTAAATCAGCTACTTAATTGAGTATTAACTTTAATTATATTTAAATCTGCTCAGTAAAATACATTTCAAATAACAGGAAAAATATTCGTGGACTCATTCCTCAGCGGTAAGTATAATAAATACTTGAAAACGAATAGCTTTTATGCAGTTATAATTACATCATATATAAGATTTGAAATCCTACTTTTCATTAAATATTATACCATAATCTCCATTTGATGTTTTCTTTTCTTTTTTTCTTTCTTTTTTTTTGTGGAACTGGGAATCAAACTCAGGACCTTGTACTTGCCAGGCAGGCACTTGTGCCCCTAAGCTATCTCCCCGGCCCGATTTTTTTTTTTTGGTATCGGGCATCAAATTCAGGGCCTTGTGTTTGCTAGGCAGGCATTTATGCCACTGAGCTATCTCTTTGGCCCTCTACTCAATGTTAGTTCATACGTACTCTGAACATATATTCTTGGTAACTATATAATATTCCATTGAGAGGCTATGCCATACTTTAGCTTGACCTTTTTTTATTTTGGGAAACTTAAGTTGTTTTAATTTTTAAAATATAAATAGAGATGATAGGGAGCTCAGGAGATAGCTCCATGGCACAAGCACCTGTCTGGCAAGAGCAAGATCATAAGTTTGAACCCTAGTCCTGCCAAAAAAAAAAAAAAGGGAAGATAAATATTTTCTTGCATATGGAGTTTTGCATTTGTGTGTGTGAATTTTTTCCTTGGGACAGATTCCCACATGCGGAGTTACTGAATCAAAGGCTTCTTATAGAGAATATTTTCCAAAGGATTTCTATTAATTTTCACCATCACCAGGTTCTAGGAATCAGGAAGTAGGTATCTTCGGAGAAGATGTTTGTTATTTTGCCAACTACAGGCTTAGTTCCCTCCTGTAAGAGGGACAGACAGTCACTGCTTCTCAGGCGAGTGAGAGAAGAAAAGGCAGCGCACCCCGGGGAAGGCTCACGGGAAGGCTCGGTGAGGTGAGCCGAGGAGGTGGGTCCAGGCGGTCTGAGCCCCTTGGGGGACAGGACCGGGAGGGGCTCGGGCCGCACCCCACTCCCCACCCGCGCTCCCTCTGTGTGCGGATGCTGCCTCGGGCCGGGCTGGGGTGGGGCAGTTTCCTAAGCAGCGGCTCCTTTCTTTCTGAAAGGCCCAGCAGGCCTGCAACTGCGATCCACGACCCTCTCTGTGTGTCGCCATCACCCCACGAGCCCTTGATGGACCTGACTCTTGGGTCCTCTCTGAGAGGCTCTGGTTCAGTTGTGCTTGCCCAGAGACCGGCACAGCTGGCACAGCTCCTCGGGTGACCCTGATGCAGTAGCGATCAGAACTTCTCTAGGCGGATCTGTGGGCGGGCTGCCAGCCCCGGGAAAGCTGGAGCAGGTTAATGGCAAAGGCAGGGCTCAGCATTAACCCAGACAAATTGCCCCGTGCAACTGGAGGAGCTCTGTGTTTAAGGAGACAGGGCAGAGGGCTTGTTCTGAGCCCGCAGACACTGCTTCCCTCCACCCGCAGGGAGGCCACGCCAGCCTTCGGTGCAGCCCCAGCGACATGGGTGGCATCTCCTGATTTCCGCAGGTTGGGCTCAGGGCCTGGCAGAAGCCCCCTGATTGGCTGGCTCTCCTGCCCGCGCAGAGAGGGCCTCTGCCCCGCCTCCTGGGTGGAGTCCTGAGACGCCGGAGGAGGAACTCGAGCTAAGGCAGCGCTCTTCCAGGCTTTGCCGGGATGAGCAGCGCGCTTTGACCATAGAAGGAACCGCCTGCAGTTTGAGCTTCCAATTCTAGATGTGGAAACAGCGCCTTTGGCAGTGCCAGCTGCCGCGGCGCCACCGAATTTGAGCTGTGACACTGAGAAGCTTTAAGGGTGACTCTGAGTTCTGCCTGTGGACAAAGACAAGCCCCACTTTGCCTCTAAGACCCACTCATTTTATTAAAGAGCCCTGGAATAGACACACATGCGCACCTACTTGGCATTTATTGTGTGCCAGGCACTGTGCTAATCCCGTATGCCACTATGCACGTTTTCACAGTCACTCCACACAGTGACCTTGGGATATAGGAATTATTATTTCCTCTGTTTTATGGATGAAGAAATAGTGCCTTAGTTTGCTTACATGATTTATCCGGAGTTAAGAAGCTGGTGCGTGGCAGGTCAGGTCCAACCTCGCATTTGAGGCAAAACCTTTTCTTTTCTTCTCTTTTTAAATGTATCGGGTACAGGGTCTCACTATGCAGCTCAGACTTATAGTGATCCTCTTGTTTTCAGCCTCCCCAGCACTGGGATTACAGGCATGAGCCACTATGCCCAGTCTCTGCGGGCAGGCTGGTGTGGCATGTGGTGCATGTGGGGATCAAATCCCAGTCCCTGTGCTTGCCTAAGCAGGGGCTTAGTCTGCTGAGCTATCTCGCTGGCCCTATACCTTATTTTCTTAACAGAAGGGGCTATCCTATGGCAGGGGTGTGGAGAAGATGGTTGGCAAGGAGTGACACTGAGGGACTAGGGGACACCGAGTGGTGCCTGGAGCACAGCCTGGAGTTCCATGGGCACTCTGAACCCTTGAGCCTAGGAGAATGCTGGAAATTCTGGTCCACCAGTGGGTTGGTCTGGAATTACTCATGAGAAGCCTGACATTTCTCAGGCCAGGAGGTGCTTGAGCCACTAGACCACTGAGGTAAGGGATCACTTCCTCACTGTTGTGTGGCTTGATTTTTATCCCTGGGTCACATCTCTTCTTCCTTCTTTCTTCTCCACTCAACATCTGTCCTTTCCTCCTTTCCTTCCCTCTCCCCGTCTTCTTCCTCTTCCACTCTTTTGCTTCTTTTTCTCTTTCTCTTCACTTCTTCTGACCTGACCTGACCATTGATGCCTCTCTCTCACCCAGTTAGCATCTAACACATGGGGCCTGTCTTAGTTACTTTTTACTCATTGCTGGGACAAATACCGACACTCAAAATGAAGGAAGAAAAGGTTTATTTAGCTCACAGTTACTGGAAGTTTCAGTCCATATTCGGCTGGCCCAAGGCTGAGTGGAACAGGGCAGAGGGCAACCCTTCAAGGCAGCAGAACAGCAACAATTGCAACAGAGGCAACCGACCAATCAGGGGAACAGAGAGCAACAGCGAGAGTCTGTCTCTGTCTCTCTTTATATTACATTCAGGCTCTCTGCCGCCTATCCGCCTTAGGCCACTCCCATAATCCCAGAACTACTCAAACCCATAATCCCATCAGTACTAAAACACATAATTCCAGTGGATCATGAGTCAAGTCTCAAACTCTAGAAGTCCCCACCCCATGATGGCATAAGGCTTTGGGGGGACAACTAGACATAAACCTTAACAGGGCCCTTGGCTGGGAGTGGAGATTCCAGCTTGGCTTGGGCATCCTGCCTTGTACGAACCAGCCTGGGGATCATGTCCTGCCATCGCCAGGCTGAAGCTGAGAGAGTACTGGCTTCTGAGAGAGCCTGCCCGCGTGGTGACTCACCCAGCGCACCTGAGTTCTGCCCCGTTGCCCGCTCTGGCTCACTCTCGGTGGCGTCTGATGTGTGTGTAAAGAGATGCCTGTGTGGGCGCCCAGACAGGCTGGGAGTACGCAGATTGGCTCTGGGAAGATGGGGGCAGCCACTGCTTTATCGTCTCAATTTGGAATCTGCATATGAAAATATGCACAGTCGCCTAGTTGGTCGGTTGCCTCTGTTGCGATTGTTGCTGTTCTGCTGCCATGAACTGGATGCTCTCTGCCCTGTTCCACTCAGCCTTGGGCCATCCGAATATGGACTGAAACCTCCATATTGCATATTGAAAATATGCAATAGCTGTATCAAGCCAGGGCCACCCACTAAAGGGCCGTGTGTTCATTGGGAGTTTGGATGTATATCTGCTTTGGGCCAGATGTGCCCACGTTAGACACTGTCAGATACTCAACTTCTCTCTGGAGTTTACATGTGGGGAAACTGAGGCTCTAAGAGGGGGTGGGGCTAGGTGCATGTGGCTTTGTTGCATCTCTGTGGTTCAGCAGAGCATTCAGCAGGTGAGCTGTTAGCCCAGGGACAGGCTGCACTGTGCAGATGGGCTGCTGGTGGGAGGTATTCCTCGAGGGCAGCTGGTCAGGGCCCCGGCCTCCCTCTACCCCCACTGAGGGGGACTAGACAGAAAAACACATCATGTCCTTTAGGGAAAACATTGCTGTGGCTCCTCAGCTAAAAGCTCCGGGGGAGGAATGAGTGAAAGGGGCCTAGGGTGGGCTAAAGACGTAACCAAATGTAAGTTGAGGCCTGACCTCTGATACCTACGCCTATGACTATATTTTTTATATTTAGCACAGGATCTACAGGGTCTTGCTACACAGATTGAACTTACAGTGATTCTCCTGTTTTCAACCTCCCAAGTGCTGGGATTGCAGGCACGAGCTACCACGCCTAGTCTCGGTGTGCCCCTGGTGGTGGGGTTGGTATGGTAGGCTGGGGATCAAACCCCTGTCATTGCATTTGCCTAAGCAGGTGCTTTAATCTGCTCAGCTATCTGGCTGCCCTGACTATTTGGAAATGGGGGTCTTTGCAGGTATTTAAAATGAGAACGTTAGAGTGGCCCTCATCTCGTATAACTGGTTTCCTCATAAGAAAAGGGCAACACCACAGGAACACAGAGGCACACAGGGAGGAGGATGCGTGACGAGAAGGGCAGTGATGGGTGGCACCATTGCACTCCCCGTGATGCCAACCAGGTAAGTAGAGGCACGGAGGGCTCTACCTAGGCTTTCAGATGAAGCGTGGCTTTGCCAGCATCTTGATGTTAAACTCGTTGACTCCAAAGCTGTGAGCCGGGCATGCTCCCGTCACCTTGGGAACGCACTGCAGACCAAGGAGGAAGTTTTGGGATGCCCGTGTGAGAGCAGCTGCCACTCTCAGGGTTTTGCCAGAGTGACTGATTCTTTCTTCCAGGAATGTAAGGGTCCTAAGGGCACTTACTATCAGGTGGATTCAGCACCTGGATCGTGGTTGCAGAGTTAGACTTTTCTCAGGTGTTTTAAGAGAGAGAGCGCCCTATAATCTAATCCAGTGGTGGGCAAATTTTGCAGCATGTTACGATAAACACATTCTTATGCCCATGCTGTACCCAGACTAATTGAATCGGAATCCCTGGGCATGAGACTCTGGCGTAAGGATTAAAAATATTTCCCAGGTTATTGGAGGTCACCAGCTGAGCCCCTTACTCTCTCCTTGTCAAAATCTTGCACTAAAATATCAGAGTAGTGACTAAATCTAACCCCAGTGATAACAATCCAGACTCACATCTCAGTAAAGATACAGCCGAGGACAATGTAGAAATCCCCCAGTGGGAGGGCTCAATAGTTATTGATTATTTCTCTCTAGGATGCTGCTTTTCTTTATTCTTCTTTTTCCAAAAAGTCCTGAACTTACTCTTCTTCTTTCTCCCAGCATGGAGGAGTCCTGGACCTGTTCTGAGACGCTGGTGAAGAGCTGAGGGTTTGAGAGGAAAATTTACTCTTGGGAGTAGATGTCAAACTTGAACCACACTTCCTGAATTTAAAGGAAAAACACTTAGACTTGAGAGGGATGGAAACTCTGACAACAGACATGAAAACTTTCTCCGAAATGTCTCTCGTCCATCATTCTCCCAATAAAGTCATACTGTAACTTCTGGCCACAACCATATTCACTATTTACTTTTTTATGACCACTTAGTCATGGCTAGCCAAGAAGTAACCTATGATTCCATTTCCTTTCTTTTAGGGTATTTTGTTTTTCTTGGATTTAATGATTATCTCGCTTCCTTAGTTGCTAGGATTTTGTAAAAATGAACTGATCTGCCTTATTCTGTGAACTTCCACAGAGCAGTAAAAATCCTCTTGGTGAGGTCCATAAGTACCTGAGGAACCCAACAGCTCCATTCGTGTCCCAGAACACGTCTCTCTCACAGACCTTTCGCTTTATTCTGGATGGGGGAGTGGGTTGATAGCTAGGCCCCAGGAACAGCCATTTTCACCAAGTCCTGCTTCCTTTCTCCCGCACTGGATCATTGCACCTGGAGATCCCATATCTTCTTTCATTTTACTGTTGTGTTTGGCAAAGTATTTTCCACAGAAAGGGCACATGTACAAGTGCCGGGACTGGGGTTCGATCCCTGGCACCACATGCCACAGTGGCCTCGCCCCTGGGCATGCTGAGCTGGCCACTGTGAGACCAGGTGGGGTGATGCACACGTGTAATCCCAGAACTGGGGAGGCTGAAAACAGAAGGATCACAATGAGTCCAAGGTGCATAGTGAGACCCTGTACCAAATTAAAGAAAAGGGGGCACGTGCAGCTAATATTTTTGTGTCCTTGTGTTATGATTCATATCTAGATGTCTCTCCAAGAGATTCAAGCACTCTAACTCAGGACCTTTGGAAGGTGAAGGGCTCGAGATCTCTGTGTCTGGCTTGTTGTTAGGAGGGGATCTGATTGGAAGGCAGTCACTGGGGGAATGATCTGGAAGGGTGTCTGTCCTCCTTGGCCTCCCCTCTTCTTTCTCGTCTTTCCGGTTGCCACAACACGAGTGGCTTTCCTCTGCCCTTCTGCTTTGCCATGCCGCTCTGCCTTGTAGCTGGTCAACTGTGGGTCCAGCTGTGAGCCCCGATAAACGCTTTTTCCTTTCACTTGAGGATGCTTATATTTTGTTCCAGTGATAACCTGGAAAGGTCTGAAGTAGAAGAGGGGTTGGGGGAAGTTGGGCAGGACCAGGGCAGCTGGAGGCTGAAGCTCTATCTTTGGGAGGCAGAGAGGCAAGAAAGCAGGTTATCTTGAATCTTCAAGCTCTCAGCTTGGTGCTCCACTGGAATTCACTCAGAAAAGACAAGTGGAAAAATCCACTGACAAAAAATTTAAAGATGGCAAGAACAAAATATAAACCTAAACAAGTAGTTTGTCTTAGTGTGGAATCCTGGGTGACTACACATTGTGGTACATCTAGAAAGCCAGTTCTAGTGGAAGAAGAAGGACCTATGTTCTAAGTTCATGTTCTCGAATCAACCTCATCCATTTAGATACTAAAGAGAATTTTAATTTCTTCCTCACATACTAAGATAAACTCCAGGTGGATTTAAGATGTAAATGTTAAAAAGTGGACAAAACAACAGGAGAGAAAAATTTAGAGAGCATGCATGATACCCTGTGGTGTGGGAAATCTTTTAACCCAAAACAATAAGCACAAATGTTATAGAGGAAATGATAGTTCTATTTGCCAGCATAAACTTTACACTTATGGGAAGAATATTTTATAAATGAAGGCAAAAGATTAATGATAGACTGGGAAAATTTTCAGCATCTAAAGGAGATAATGGATTAATGTTTTAAATATTCAAGGACCTCTACAAACTAATAAAAAAATCTCAGCTGGGAAATAGGCAAAGCATATGAGTAGACAATTTTCAAGTGGAAATCCAAATAATCTGTGAAAAAGATATTGGGGAAATGTAAATCGGAGGGACAATGAGATAATACTTCTTACACATCATACTAGGAGAAATGAATTAAAAATAATACTGAGAGGATTTTGCTGGTGAAAGGGCACTAGCTCACATAACTGTTGGAAATGTGAATTTTTACATTGCAAAATGCTTAGGATGCAACACATTCATTTCTGGTGATCTCTGGAAATTAAAGGACCGAGAAAGAAGGATATACTTGAAATGTTTACTTAAGTGTTTTAGTTGGGGCAATAAACAGGTAGAAATAGTAACAAAATGAAGACACACAGAAAAATGATGAAAGAGGATCTAAATACCCATCAATAAAAGGATTACTTAATAAATTGTAAGGTAATCATACTTTGCTGTCATTAGAAAAAATAAGTTTTACCTATATGAATTCACCTAGAGAGATTTCCAGATAGACTGAGGAAAACATGACATAGAGAACCATATAGAATAAAATAATATTTTTGTGTTGCAAAATAATGAACGAATCCCTAAACTATGCACATGTACAGGAAGTATACAGGCCTTGATATTTGTGGTATTTGGGGCAGGAGTGGAAGGTGAATGGAAGATAAGCAAAGAGGTTGTTTTGGTGAAAAGAGGTGGGGCTGAATTCAGCAAGAACGTGGATGACTGTGCAGTGGATGGGAGGGTTTGGACATCAGCTTTTTCTAATGCCATTGAGGTGAACTGACCATTAGCTATCACCTCTGCTTCTCACTCTTGGATTCCAGGGTCAGTAACATCTGGAGGATAATTCAAGGATGTAAGAATTATACAAATAAGCAAATAAGCTCCCCCCTCAAGCAACAACAAAAGAACACAATTAAGGAGGATACTTTCAGAAGAATTATTATTATTATTTTTTTGGCCAGCTCAGGCCACCCTGAGGGCAGGGCTGGTGCAGCATGTGGCGCCAGGGTTTAAACTGCAGTTCCTCTGCACTTGCCTAAGCTTGCCAAGCAGCTGCTTTAGACTGCTGAGCTATCTCACTGGCTCCACTTTCAGAGGAATTTAAAATGGACTAACTTTTCCTCTGAAAGAATGATTTCCAGAAGCTAGCAGTAGAATGTCTACAGAGAATTTGTGGAAAAAGTTTGGGATTACAGAACTTTAACCCGTCCATGTTGTCATCAACATATAACAGCCAGGGGTGCTTTCTGTCCTCCAAAGACTAAGAAAAATTAGCGCTCAAGAACCCGTTCTATAAAAACCATTAAAAAATTTCTCCAGATGACATGAAAATGAGCCAGGAGAGCGTGAGATGATGTACTCAAATGGTGGAAGAAGAAAACTGCCAACACTAAGATCTATGA
>PVKN010039289.1:0-10908 GCA_004027915.1 Capromys pilorides | reverse complement strand
CCATTGGTGCAGGGACACAGAAGAATCCCCTATTAGATCCAACTGTTTCTATATTTTTACATGCATTACTTAAGCCTAACAAATTAACAAATCACTGAATTAGTAAAAAATATTTCAAAGTTGGACCGATGGTTTTCTTAACTTTATTTACTGTATAATGGTTCTTTTTCAGAAATATTACTTGATATCTTTGACACAACAATTTTTAAAAGAATGAATGCTTATTGTTTTTCTCTAACTTTCACCAAAAATAATTGCACCTTATACCATCAGTATCATCAAATGTGGACCTTATGGTTTTCTTCACATTCTTACCAAACTCAGCAACAATAGAGGCAAGGCCGCCATACACAAAGGGTTTCCAATTCAGACCAGACATCTCATGGCTTACAGTGGCACTTTTCTGGTGCTGAAAATAAACACAAATCAGAACAAGATACAAAGTGAGGAGCATCTGTTAGCATTTGAGCATGTCACTTAAGATCAATAAACTTGAAAAACAGGTAAAGGAAAAATTCAACAAGAGGAAATGACACCAAATGGGATCTTGTTTTAATGTACTGGGAGAACATGAATGTGTTGTTTACTACCATTCCCTAGGGGTATGGTATGAATGTGATTCATTCAAAGATCAACTGTGTCCTTCATTCTCTATAGTTTCTTCAATGTTTTTCACTCAACCCCACTCAAAGGAGACTTCACTCCAATCAGCACACTCAACTTAGAATATATCTAGACAATTACAAGGGAAGGAATCCAGAATTCAAATTATGTAGGCTGAGGCATCTTATAAAAGCAGTTCATGGCATTCAGCTAGCTTGATTTGGGTGCAAAGCACAGGTTCACTTCACAACCCTCTTGTGTTCTTAGCCCTCTCATTTGTCCTCTAAACTTTAACATTGGATTTCATCCAAGAGTTATATCTAGCTACATAAAACTATGTGCTCTGATTAGGCCCAGGCTGAGTAAAGCATCTCTCATGCATTCCTTCTAGCCCCAAGACAAATGAAATCAATGTGAATGAGATCTCTATTGTGATATTTAACATGCATCCATCTAGTGGATCTCCTGTTTGTTCTGCCTGGTCTTTTAAAAACATACACACAAATAGTTCTTTTATAATTTTTCTGCTCCCAGCTTCCTTTTCCCCTTCCCAGTGCCACCTCCATTAGGCCCATCACCTTCAATCCTTTTAGCTTTCTTCCTTTTTTGTTACTCCCAGTCCTTTTCTCTTGGATTTTATTTGTCCATTGCTCTGGCTTCTAAACCAATGGTTTTCACATTTTAGCAGATGCTAGCAAACTGTACCAGAGTCATCTAGAATGTATATTAAAACACGGACTGTTACCCTCTCCTGGAGAATTTCTGATTAGTGGTATGAGTATGGCCCTGAAAAGTTGCAAGTTTCTAAACACTGATATTTGCACACTTAAGAACTAAAGCCCTAGGGCCGGCGAGATGGTTCAGTGGTCTAAAGCGCCTGCTTAGGAAAGCTCAGGCAACTGCAGGGACTGCAGTTCGATTCCCGGCACCATATGCTGTGCCAGCCCCACCACCAGGGAAGGCTGAGCCAGACGCAAAATAAATAGATAAAGAAACAAACAAACAAAACAAGCAAACAAGTAAATAAATAAATAAATAAAAAAGAACTAAAGCCCTAGGCATCACCTGCTAAATCCTGGTCCAGCTGAAAGTACTAACTTTTCTAAGAATGGCTTCTCAGATTTCCTTTCAACTTCCATTTTTCAGAGTATCATGGTAAGAATACCTCTTGAATTTCAGCAGCAACAAGTGGCTTATGGTCAAGGAGGAAGATGCCAACGTCAGATCACCCTAATTCAAATCATCCTCCATCACCTGTGTGTTCTGTGACTTTGCTGTTTGTTTTGTTTTTGGTTTTTTAGTACCAGGAATCAAACTCAGGACCTTGCACTTGCCAGGCAGGCACTGTGCCACTGAGCAATATCCCCAACCTCAGTTCTATGACTATGGACAAGTTAACCTCTCTATGCCTACACGACTATGAAAATTAAAAAAAACAACCTGTATTATATACCTGTTTTAAAACTAAATCAGGGGGCCAGTGAGATGGTTCACTGGTCTAAAGTGCCTGCTTAGAAAAGCTTAGGCAACCGCAAGGACTGCGGTTCAATCCCCGGCACCACATGCTGCGCCAGCCCCACCTGCAGAGCAGGCTAAGCTGGCCATAACATAAATAAATAAATAAAGTTAAAAAAAACTAAATCATATTAAGTAAAACACTAGAAATATGTGTGACATTTAGCTTAATATCCACTATCACTACATTTCTCAAAATTTAAATGTTCAAAAAATTTAAATGTCCAAATTTACATTTTAACAGGCAGTACTTGCTGCCCACCTCCCCACTGCCAATCTGAGGTTAGCACATCTGAGTCACAATCTCTTCTTAGAAACAAGGTTTTGCTTTGTTTTTACATAAGAAATTCTCTGTAACTAAGCAAAGAATAATTTTCTAGAGGGAATATCAAACACACAAGTGGATGTTTTAGTTACAGGCCACAAAAATAATTGCAAAAACTTCCTTTCAAGAATATTACATCCAGGGGGCAGCAAGATGGTTCAGTGGTCTAAAGCGCCTGCTTAGGAAAGCTCAGGCAACTGCAGGGACTGCGGTTCGATCCCCAGCACCACATGCTGCGCCAGCCCCACCACCAGGGCAGGCTGAGCCAGCCACAAAAAATAAAGAAAGAAACAAACAAACAAACACAACAAACAAACAAATAAATAAAAAAATTACAAAAATAAAAAATAAATTAAAAAAAGAATATTACATCCAGGGCAAGGGATAAAACTCAGTGGCATAAGCACCTGCCCAGCAAGCACAAGGTCCCAAGTTTGATCCATGGTCTGAAAATAAATAAATGAACAAAATACTACACACAGAATGTAGAAGACAGCTCTTTTGAAATGATGTTGAAAGCAGTTCTAAAAAACAAAATAAGATAGGATGATATAAACATTAGCTGCACTGAGGAAAGATAAGGAGATGTGAGAGCACATAGAATTTAAATTTAGGGAACTGGAAGTGCTCACGGTTTGCATGGCTGGGCAGAACAGCAGGAGATAAGGCCAAAGACATGGGCACAAACTGGACCACAGAAGACCTTGTACGACATGCTCAGTATGCTGGAACTCCTTCCATGGAACACTGGGGAACCAGGAAAACATGGATTCCTAACCTTAAACTCATGGGCACTCAGGTGGGCTTGAGTTGTCCACTAATTCCCTAAAACTATATGCACAGTTCTGATCAGATTTGGGTTTTCTTGAACAGAGGACCCATGGCTTACATCCAACTCGAGATCCCAATTCATGACTTTTATCATACAACAAAATATAAAATCCTACTCTATTTGCTTACTTGTTTATTGCTTCTGTTCCCCACTAAAAGACAAACTTTGTGAGGGAAAGGACTTTTTCTTATTCACTGTTCTGTCTCCAGGGTCTAGCACTAATGGCCTGAAATTTATTAACGCTCAATAAGTACTTGATGACTAAATAAATCTTATTCAAGGTAAAAAAAAACAAAATAAAATAAAAATAAAAATAAAAAATAAACGTTAGCTACAGCCTAAAATAAGTCTTAAAGACCAAATACTATCTCATCAACATTTTTAACTACGCCTACATAATAAGCTTAAAATTAACAGTAAAATGTGACACACATGATGTGAAAGTAGGAATAGAAAAACAGGACCATGGCATATCCCCTGAATTTCTGGGGGGGACAATAATCCTTCTCCACCGACAAATTTAAAGATTTCTTGAAATATTCTTAAATGTTGCAAACAGCCCATGCTTCTGCCCAGAGCTTTACTTTTGCTTCTCTCAACTCTTCTCATTTTAGAGAAAGCCTCTGTTAGACTTTACTCATCCTATCTAGCCTTTTAACAAGGAAGATATGCTCAGAGTCCAGGGAGCAATAATGAACCAGTGAAAGGGAGGGTGCAGAGTCATAGCAGGGAGCAGAAAGATCAGTTAGACCAAAGGTTCCTTAATGAAATTTACAAACCTGAGTTGATAAGAAAAACAGGTATTATGGCCTTTCAGCTAAATGTATTTAAGGCATTACCTATTATTAGATTATATTTTTCTTACTCCTGGAGCACTGAAAGAGACAGCTCTTATATGAAATCATAGTAGTTGGTATTTGATTTTGTTTAGTGTCATTATTTGGCAAAATAAGCTTCACTATATTTCTGGCCCCTAAAATCCAAGTCTGGGAACCACTGGCCAAATCCAACACCATCATTACTCACTGCCCTACTGGTACCTGATAGTTAAACCTATTTTACTATTTAGAAAAGAATAGTGTATTGTAAACAAATCCTGGGTAATTTTTGATCAAGTCTCACTTTTAAGAATCCTTCCTCACACTAGGCCAAAAGTCTGTCTTCTTTAATTTTCACCCAGTCTTTGGAGGCAATATTGAACAAACGTATTCTTTTTCTCTAGGGAAGTTATTCAACTATTTAAAGAAAGCTACCATGTTATCCTAAATCTTATCTTTATCAGGGTAAATACCCCTGGATATTTTCTTCATTCTATACATTTTAGTTCAATTAGTACAGCTGAGGCCAGGGAGATAGCTCAGTGGAATAAGAGCTTGCCTGGCAAGTGCAAGATCCTGAGTTTAATCCCTGGTACCACCAAAAAAAAATTACTACAGCTGAAAATCACAATTGTTATTTAAGGGGCCATATCACACCACTGAATCATTAAATTGAGCTGCTAAGTCTTTTAAATAAGACTATATACAGGCAGGCATATTATGTCACATCCATTCTACAACCATGCAATGTATTTTGAACTTTCACTTCTTTATTAAATTCAGCCATAAAAATAAAAACTTAGATGAGGTTTATCTTCTCGTTGCACCAGGTTACCTTCCCTCTTCACCAAGTAAGATTCCTGAAGGCAGACACCATATCTCACAATATTTTTTATAATCCTAAGAATAGTTTACACAGAGTTGAGTGCACATCAATTGAATAGCTGGTTTTCCAGTGTTATCTCCTTCACTTTCATATGCAACCTCTACGTAAAAAGATTTCAAGCCAAACCATAACAGTAACTTTCTGGATGTGGTTAACACTAAATGCCCTATACACAACACTGTCCTGATTCCCAGAAGGGCTCTGCCTACAAATCGACTTCACTTGCTTTGGGTGCAGATTTGTGTCAAATATCCTATCTCCTCTTACAATGACTGACTTGAGAGAGGAAGAGGCTAAGCCCAGATGTGGATAAAGACAAGGCAAGCAAGTGAAAATAGAAATATAGTACACTACAGTACTTGTATAAAGAATTCAATAAAAATTATCTTCAAAATACAGACATGTATTCTGAAAGTCTGAAGAATAGGAAGGGAAACAATCAATCAGCATGAGTTCGAATAACTTGAAAAAGATTGTGGCATTGAGAGAATTTAAACTGAGCCTTGATGGAGGGCAGGTTGACTCCAAATAGGTGCAAGTAAGGGAGGAAGTAGGGGAGGTGACAGGATAAACAGAGACTCAAGTGTGGGAATAAACACCTAATGTAGAGGTAGGCATCAATACTGTTTGTGCCGAGGCTGGCTAATACCAGCATAACGAATAGGCTATATTGAAAGGTTTGAAACCACCGTGTATGGGAGGGCCTATAAAATTTTTGCAGAGTGACTTAAGGAACTCCACCATATTTAATTAGCCTATATTGATGCAGCAAATACAATGGATGACAAACAGTTGAGGCAGGTAGATTGGCTTAGTAGGATGGTGTGGAGTAAAGCAGGTAAAGATTGCTACTAGCAGTGAGGTTGGGGGTAAATTTCTAAAATGGAGATAAAAGGTAAGTACACCATTAAGTATCAGGGTAGGGGAACGAAGAAGAGGGAAGTGTTCATGACAGTATCTCTAGCCTCACAGGCAACTACAAATGTTTCAGCTGTTACCCTGGCCGAGAAACTATTTCATATTCATAATAACTGTCATCCCAATCAAGTAAATGAACTGCATTTTAACAGATGCCTTCAATGCCTTGACATCAGTAGTGACAGGGGAAACACTGAAGTGGAACATCTTTCAACATCATCCCTCTCACTAATACAATGGAGGTGTTTGCTTACTCCGCTTACAATCACTGCCGCCGTTGCAAACTTCACCCTTAGAAAAATTAGGATTATTCCAGGAAAGATACCCATTCACCCTCTGGGTAGCAGGATCTTGCCAGTTCCTCGGCAGTCGGAGCGAGTTCTTGGAGAAAAGGGAGGCGCCTGAAGGAGGCGACCGCCCGGGGAGGGGGGTCGAAGAAGCAGGGCTCTGTCGAAGAAGTAAAACCACCGTTGTCAGAAGAGTGAAAAACAGGGAAGGGACTCAGCGGAGGGGAGAGAGAGCCCACAGGACCGCTAAGCCCCTCCCAGGGCCGGGAACCAGGCCAGCGCAGCCCGCTCGGCCCGGCGCGGCCCAGCCCAGCTCCCCCGCCTGGAAGTCCAGAAGCTCCCCCTCACCTGTTCGGGCTCTTCGGACGACTGGGAAGCTGAGGCTCCCACGGTCGGAAACACCACCGCAACGCCAACCCGGAAGCATTGATACCAGCGGAAGTAACCAAGGTGTTGCCTTGGCAACTGGGGCAGCCTCTCTAGCCCCGCCCCTGCAAGACTGAAAAAAGAAGGCGCGAAATGCAAGGCAGCTTTACGGGTCAAAAGATGGGCTTCGGGAAGACTGGGGGAGCGGGGAAGACCGGGTCGAAAAGGCTAGGAGAGGTACAGGGGTACAACGCCAGAGCGTGAGAATTTGACAGCATCTGCAGTTTCTGTGCTCGCCTGCAGGGGCAGAGGTGTCGCTTTGTCAACAAGTTACTTGGTACCAGGCACACACAAGATGAGCGGAAGCAGAGCAAGAATTGCGAGCGGAGCCAGCCGCCACGACCCGAGGGGCGCGCAGTATGGAGCGGGAGGGGAAGCGGGGCGGGGAGGGGAGGGGACGAGGGGGCGGGGAGGGGAGGGGACGAGGGGGCGGGGCGAGCTGAAGGGAGGTGGGCGAGATGCCGGGGGAGCTGAGGGAGGAAAAGGCACGTAGGCTAGGAGGCGGCAAGGGAGGGGGTAGTCTGCGAGCATCGAGTAGGAAAAAGGGAAGGTAAAGGAAGGCAGGGCAAAGGAAGGCCTAAAACAAAAGTGAGAAAAGCAGGAATAGAGGCTGAACCTAATTTTGCGAGGCGCCTGGACACAAAAAGAAAATCAGAATAGAGAAGTAAACCTCAGCACCTCTCCAACGTTAGAAATTAGTGTCTGAAGGAGATTGCTCAGCAGGCACAAGCGAAGGCCAAGGTCCTGGGTTCGATTCCTGGTACCAAAGAAAGAAATCGATAACTGAAAGTTTACAGGCCCTGTAGTCGAAGCTGTTGTTATAGGCAGGAAACAGAAAGTGGGACCACACAAAGTTAAAGAATTGAAAGAAGGGCCGGCGAGATGGTTCAGTGGTCTAAAGTGCCTGCTTAGGAAAGCTGAGGTAACTGCAGGGCCTGCGGTTCGATCCCCGGCACCACATGCTGCGCCAGCCCCACCACCAGGGCAGGCTGAGCCAGCCATCAAACAAATAAATAAATAAATCTATCTAAAAAAAGAATTGAAAGAAGAGAGGTATAAATGGGATTTTGCCTGGTTTTTGTGGCTGTTGAAAGTGATAACTGCAAAGCTGCCTGGACAAGACCGTTAGCTAATAAGCTACACCAATTTATTTACTGTTTATTTGTGGCCATCTCAGTCTACTCTGGGGTGGGGCTGGGGCAGCATGGCATGTGGTTCCAGGGATCGAACCACAGTCTCTGCGCATTTGCCTAAGCAGGTGCTTTAGACCACTAAGCTATCTTGTGGGCCCTATTTATTATTCTTGAGACAAGATCTTGCTGTGTAGTTTAGGCTACCTTTGAGTTCCCTATCTATGTACTCCAAACTGACCTCAAATTTGAGTCAATCCTCCTGCCTCTTGCCTTCGTAGGGCTGGGATTACTGGTGTGCACTAGCATCCCCAGCCACTACAACAGATTTTTTTAGTCCTTTTGACAGAATTTGAGACAAAGTGTCACTATGTGTTCAGGCTGGCCTTGGGCTCACTTTGTAGGCCCCTGGCTGGTCTTGAACTCCCAAAGGTCCTCCTGTCTCATCCTCCCTAGTGCTGGGGTTACATTCATGTATTAACCATGCTCGGCCCTACAACCAAATTATGAAACTCGTATAAAGGCTTCTCTTAGGCAACAGTAAGCAATAATGAGTTTGATGTTTGTATTACAACTGAAAGTCAGTCGGTATAAGACACTTGACCCTTATTTGTTTTCTTTTGTTTTTTAATGTATTTGGTTGTTACAGGGTCTCACTACACAGTTTGGACTCATAGTGATCCTCCTGTTTTCAGCCTTCCCAGCACTGGAATTGTAGCATAAACCACTATAACTGGACTCTGGCTGACTCAGCCTGCCCTAAGGGGCAGGGCTGGCATGCATATGATGCTGGGGATTGAACTCAGTCCCAGAGCCTGCCTAAGCTTGCTTAAGCAGGCATTTAGTCCACTAAGCTGTTCCGACGCCCAACCCCATCCTTATTTGTTGAATAAACAGAATTCGAAGACAAGGATAGCTTAGCATATTGAAGTGCCTACTTAGGCAAACTCAGGGACCAGGGTTCAGTCCCCCGGTGTGTGCTGAGATGGCACTTGAGACTGGGCATGGTAGCATGCACCTATAATCCCAGCATTCAAGAAGTTAAAAACAGGAGGATCACTATAAGTCCGATCTATATAGTGAGATGCTATATAACCTGTACTACATACATCAAAAAAGAAAAGAAAAGATTTTCACTGAAGTTTCTTTTTCTGTAAAGGATCTTTCTCATTTTAGCTCACAGCTCTCAAATTTTTCTTTTAAAAATTTCTTCAGGCAAGGGCCAACCAGATAGCTCAGTGGATTAAAGTGCCTGCTCAGGCAGACCAGGGACCAGCCCCGCCCCTGGGGCACACTGAGATGGCGATTGAGACTGGGCATGGTGGTTTGCACCTGTAATCCCCCCCACACTTAGGAGGCTTAAACCAGGAGGATCACTACAAGTCCAGTCGGTGTAGTGAGACGCAGTAGACCCTGTACTAAATACAAAGACAAAAATTTCCTTCAAGCAACTAGCAGACAACTGTAATCAGGATGCAGGAGGATCATTTTAAGTTCAAGACCAGCCTCAGCTACAAAGTGAGCTCTGAACTGCAGAGCGAGACACTGTCTCAAAATTTTTTTTTCTTCAAAAAGGAACCCATGTGCTCTGTTGGTGGAAGTGTGGACTGGTACAACCAGCAGGCACTTTAATCATCTGCTCTTCTTAATTTCTTATATCTTATTTTCCCCAATTTTACATGCATATATCTGGTAATATGAATAACTCGTTGGAAGACAACAATATGTACTACAATAAATGCTATGAAATTCATATTACTGTTAAGTAAAATTCTGTATCACTTGTAGTTATTTTTTCAATTTTAATTCTAATTTGTACTCTTTTTTAAAAAAATATTTATTTGTTTGTTTATTTATTTTTATGGCCGGCTCAGCCTGCCCTGGGGGTGGGGCTGGTACAACATGTGGGGCCAGGGATCGAACCGTGGTCCCTGGGGTTGCCTAATCTTGCCTAAGCAGGCACTTTAGACCACTGAGCCATCTCGCTGGCCCCCTAATTTGTACTCTTTAAACTTTTTTAAAAAATTCTTTAGGCAATACCTTAATATTTGACTTTATGTAGTATTTGTCATGTACTAAGGCTGATCCCGGGGGATGGGGAGACCTGCCAGGCAAGTGCAAGGTCGTGAGTTTGAACCCCAGTCCCGCAAAAAAAAAAAAAAAAAAAGGCTGATCCCGAGAGACTTTAATGCTCACAGCTACCCTATAAGACAGGTGCGATTATTTTCCCCTTTTGACAGATTTTTTTTTTTTTAAAAATGAGGCCATAAAATGTTGACAATAATTTGATAAGTGGCACAACTGAGATATAAACGCAGGTCTGAGTCAGGAGAGGAGGCACGTGGCAGGCATCCTAGCACTTGGGAGGCTGAGACCGACATTCCAAGCCAACATGCACATGGCAAGATACTGTCTCAAAAAATAAAATATACTCAGGTATTACTTCAGAACTCAGGCTCTCAACTTTAATATAGTAATGCCTCTCTATTAACTTTAGAAGCTTCCTTACTTAAAATGGAAATAGTATAAGAAAAATGTACACGCATTCTAATCCACGTCTAAAAAAATTTTTTTCGCAGTACTAGGGAATGAATTCAGGACCTTGCACTTGCCAAGCAAGTGCTTATTCTACTGAGCTATCTCCTTGGCCCCCTGTAAAACGCAAATTTTTCTCCCAGTTAGATCTCAGCAGAGTGGTCTCTCACGGCCAAAAAAGCAGGTGGGTAGCTTGTTCTTACTTGAAGGGACTGTGTTCTCTCCAGTAGGATGAGGGGTGTGTGTAGCTCTGACCTCAGCTTACTCCATATCCATGTAGAATAATGTCACTGTCTGAGCAAATCAGTTTTGGGTTTTCTGCAGGACAACTTTTACCTTCATGACTGATGCCACCGCCAGCTAACCCCATGACCACCTAGGGAAACTTTGGTAAAATGAATTTGGTTTCAAATAGCTGATTTTATTTTTATTTATTTATTTATTTATTTATTTATTTATTTGTTTGCTTGTTGTGTTTGTTTGTTTCTTTATTTATTCATTTTGTGGCTGGCTCAGCCTGCCCTGGTGGTGGCGCTGGCGCAGCATGTGGTGCCGGGGATCGAACTGCAGTCCCCGCAGTTGCCTGAGCCCTCCTAAGCAGGCACTTTAGACCACTGAACCATCTCGCCGGCC
>PVKN010039288.1:0-10914 GCA_004027915.1 Capromys pilorides | reverse complement strand
TTGAGTCCACGAGCAGGTGATAAGCCCCGTCTGACAGGCACAGGAAAATGCTACCAACAGCTATCATATGAAAGGAGGCTTGTTGTCAAACTATCTTGAAATCACTGAGCTGAACTCACAGAGAAAATCCCATCCCACGAGATGCTTCTGACTGTAGGGTGATTCGAGGATAAATGAGTAAAGAAACGCTCGCCCAATGAGCAAAGGATAAGGATCAGTGATAAAATGTGTCTAGACTTTCTTGAATCAAGTCTTATTTTTAAAGTATTCATTATTATTTGAAAGCACATAGTATTCTTTTTATTTCAATGCAGTTACAATATCTGCTTCCATAAAAAGTCGTAATTTTGCCACACAGCCAGTCTAGTACCTATCAGCTGAACACCGTGCATATAGCTCTGTGTGGGTGGAACAGAGGTGACCAAAAAGATGTGGTTTGGTTTCAGGCAACTTAGCATCTAGCAGAGAAGACAGCTGGGAAATGAATTCCTGTCAATAATTAGATGATTATAATAGTAAGCAGAGTACTGCAATGTGAACTACTCAAGTAGAAAGGAGAGGTTCAGAGAAAATCCCTGGAACAAGGGACTGTGCATCTGAGACCAAAAACTGGCTAACAGTTGGTGACAGAGGGGGCAGAGTTTGAAACCTGAATGCTTCCTAAGGTGTTAAAGGCTGGCTCCTTGGGGTGGTAGAACTAGGAGGCAGTAGAACCTTCTGACAGGTAGGGCCTAGAGAGAGGTTCTTAGGTCATTGTGAGTACTTCGTCCAAGGGGATCGTGGGACCCTGGCCACTTCCTGCCTTCACTTCCCAGTCATGAGGTCAATGGGTTTGTTCCCACATGAGCTCACAGCATGAGGGCCTGACTTGGGACAGAACCAATGGGTCCAACTACTCCCAGACAGGAGCTTCCAAAACCTTTTTCCTTTCTAAGTTATCTGTCTTGGATATTTTGTTATTGAGACTCCTATACATGGAAAATACACAAAATAATGCTCCAGATGGAGAATGCTGCAGATCAACAGACAGAGAAGAGTTCTGGAAAAAAATAGCAAATCACAGAGCTGCAGTGGAAGAGGTTCAGGAAGAGGGTGGGAGGGCAGCGAGGGGTCACCATGGAATGGGAGAACAGGATTTGCCATGTGGCAAGATTCTGGTTTACCTGAAGGGCCACGAAAGGCCACACTTGGGTCTCGAGGAAGCACACTAACCTCCGAGGAACTAGGATCAGATAAGCCCTCCCTTCCAGAAAGAAAACCATGGGGTGAAAATGAATCGTTTACGGAGTCAACCTTAATTAAAGGGAAACTGAACAAAATCGCTTGCATGGAAAAATACTTTTGTTTATTCAGGCATTATACTATGAACTGTTTTTCTTAGCTGATAAGAGAAGCTAGAGATAAAGATTATTTACTCCCCAAGTAGTTAAAGAATCTATTTGCTTACAAATCAGATTGAGACGGGGCCTCAGCAAAACTGAAGTCGATTCTGACTCCACCAAAGTGACAAATTCTCAACTGACGTTCTGTCACAGAGATAAGGACTGCCTTTCTGCCAGACTGTTTGACAACCCTGCTTTTACCCATCTGAAATGCAAACCTTTAATATTTGTACACAAACATCAGAAATTGCAAAACATGTTTTAGATAATCATGAAACAACCAGTGTAGGAGGCTGCAATCACTGGCAACTTGTAATTATTTCAAATTCCAGATACAACTAAACAGAAAGAGGATTAAATCTTTTCCTTTCCTTACCTAACTCCCATTTTTTGACCAACAGTGTAAAAACCCCAGTTGTTGATTTGGGAAGCCTGAGATACTAGCTGTCAGGTTTTCCTTTGAAGCTGTTAAAATAAAGATACAAGTGTGGCTACTGCTTCCCTGATTCAGGCTCACTCTGTCCTCGTCTGGCCCAGCCACTCCAGCTTTTTCTTTTCTGTGTCACTGTCCCTGCTGGGTTCCCTTCTCAGTCCCAGCTCCAGAGCCTGGTATTTCATGCCTGTGACTAAGAAGATGCTACTACCTCTAGGCAAGGAGCCTGTACTGCCCATTCGGATCTTCAGAGTCATGAACAAACCTCTTGAAAGTTATAGGTCTAACTCCATCTTGCCACCAATGGCTGGCTTCCTCCTGTATGTGACCCTCAACACCAAGGAAGGAACACAGAGAGGAAGTGTAAGTAGCCAGATGGCATGCCCCACAAATCACTTGCATGGAACAAAATCACTTGCATGGAAAAATACTTTTGTTTATTCAGGCATTATACTACGAATTGTTTTTCTTAGCTGATAAGAGAAGCTAGAGTTAAAGATTATTTACTCCCCAAGTAGTTAAAGAATCTATTTGTACATGCACTGGGGCACCTTAACAAAGCCTGTGCTTTGTGCGGCCTGCAGAGCTGGGGAGAGAGGCCATGAGCCACCCTCAACCTGCCAGCCCCTTTGAGACTCAAGTGGGGCTGCCTGGCTCACACGGAAAGTGGGAACTGAACCTGGCCACCCGGGCCTCAACTGATGTCAAGCAAACAGCAGCAGACTACTGAGGAATGGGCTAGTCCTAGGTGTATGGCTTATGAGCCTGGTCATACTATAGAGTACGGATGCCCGGATCATTTAAGATGCTAAACAATATGTTGGTACCTTGTGCAGGTGCTTCTGAGAATGGAATGGCAGCAGGCTGAGTCCTGAGTCCTCAGGAGGTAGAGGCCGAAGAAAAACAGACACCTCATGCCACAGCTGCTAGGATGAAACCGAAGAAAGGGCCTGCAGGTTCTTTCTGGCTGTACAGGGCCCTCAGACCTTGTGCCCAGAGGTGTTCGCATGAGACGTGAAACAACGCAGCATCTACTCTCTATAGATTTTTATTAGCCCAGATTCCATGGGCCTCGCAGCAACAGATCCCTGAATTCCAACAGTGAGACGGCGCTGCCTGTGTCACTCTGAATGGCCACTGTGCATGGCAGCTGCTTCTCTCGCTGTTCCAATTAGCAGCCTGGCATGCATAAACAGCTGCCGTGTTTCCGTGTTCTTCCCCGGATGGAGCAGGACCTGCAGGGCCTCCCAAAATAAAGTGGCAATGCCACCACAGCAGACGTTGGCCAACGACGTTCCTGACAACTTGCTTTGCCAGGACTGAGATCCCAATGCCCCCAAGCAGCATTCAGGACAGGGCCAGGGACACGGAGTGGTGCCACAGTCACACAGACCCTAGGGGATTGGCTGAGCACAGGCCCCTGGGAGGCGCTCGAGTGGTGTCAGTTACACGTGGGGCTGAAAACCAGCTAATCTGCACCAAGGCAGACATAGTAGCTGTCAAAATGCAGAGAAGTTCCCATGTAGGGTGCAGAGCAGCCCCTCCTTAGAGACCTTGTGGACCCAGAGTCCACATCATGGCTCCAAGCACTGTCTCATGGTAGGGCATGGCTCCTTCCTTGGAACCCCTGGAGCCTCTCCCAGGCCAGCAGCCATTCTGGTGGGATATGTCACAGATAACGGTTATTACATTCAGCATCATGCCCATGGTCACCACTCGGAGACTCACCTCCTCAGGAGCACTCAGACCCTGAAGCCACCCCTCTCTGTGTGGCCTCCTTACCTTCTGCTTCTCCTCAGTCTCCATCCTCCGCCCATGTTCTGCAAGATGATCTTGTCTGGCTCTACATAGTTCCTGAGTACCTCACTCATGGATGTGACCACACCTACGTCCTGTAAGGACTTAAGGTCTACTCTCACAGAGCCACTGCAGGGCATAGGTCCACCGTCCCACGGCCACTGGACCACCATGCAGGGCACGGCAGCAGCCACGCAGGGGCTCCCCTAGCTCCTGCTCACTTTCTTATCAGCATCTCCTGCTGCTAGGCCAGGTGCACATAGGCCTGTGATGGGGGAAACCAGGTTCTCCTGCAATGAAAGCTGAAAGGCGATAAGAAAACAGGGAAAGTCCTATTGTAGTCTCCTGGGTCCCGCTTCAGCCACACAAGTTCTCTGTAGTTTCCTTCCTCCTGTCTGGGTGGCCTGCCCTAAAGATACAAAGGTAACAACTGTACAGAAGAGTGACCCCGCTATCATACAGTATGAGTCAAATCCCACAAATGTATTATGGGCTACATTATGGGATCCCATACTGCCTGTGGATCTATTATATAAATCAAATATATCCATAGCCATAGCCAAATAGATAGATAGTAGACAGACAGACAAACAGACAGACAGACAGACAGACAGACAGATAGATAGATAACGGGAAAAGAGAAGATAGATGATAGAAGATAGATAGATGATAGAATAGATAGATAAATAGATAGATAGATAGATAGATAGATAGATAGATAGATAGATAAGATAGACACACAAATAGACAAACATAGTTTGGATCTCAAGCACCCCCAAAAGCCAGTGCACTGAAGGGCTTGGGACTCTCATGAGGTGGTAGACACCATGAGTTGGGCCTCAGCGGAGTTACGCCACTAGAGTGCCACAAGGCCGGCTCATGTCCCTTCCGCCCCTGACTCTCTGCCCTCCAGCTGTGCGATGTGGAGATTTGCTCTCCCACGTGCTCCCGCCTTGATTTCCCACCACAAGCACAAAGTACCAGGCCCATCTGACCATGAGCTGAAAGCTGTAAACTGTGACTCAAAATAAACTTGTTTTCTCTGTTAAAAATGTATCATTTAAGGGCCAGGATATAGCTCAGTAGAATAAGCACTTGCCTGGCAAGGACAAGGTCCTGAGTTCAATTCCCAGTACCACAAAAGGGGGGCGGGTGTGCGGCAAGATAGCTCAGTGGTCTAAAGTGCCTGCTTAGGCAAGCTTAGGGAACCACAAGGACCACAGTTTGATCCCTTGCACCACATGCTGTACCAGCCCCACCCCCAGGGCAGGCTGAGCCGGCCATAACATACATAAATAAAGTTTTTTAAGAATGTATCCTGTCGGGTGTTGTCACAGCAACAGAAAGCTGGCTAACAGAGCCACAGGTGCACAGGTAAGAGTGATGGGGTGGTGGACCTCCTGATGGCCTGCTCCTCTGGCTGAGCCTGGCCCTCACAAACCAGCCCCCGAAGCCCTGGCTCTGGCGTCTTTCCATCTCCACCACCCCCACGTCTAGTCACCCACCCAGTGAGCAATTCTCCCTGCCGACTTGGTCTATTCGCCAAGCACTTGGCTCTTTCGTTTTGTTCTGTCTTATGCTGGGATCTGACCACTGCACATTGTTTGTTGTATAAATAACAACTGGAAATTCAGGGTAGAAAGAGGCAGAAGGAATCCATGAGTAATTGCTACTGAAAGGCCCAACAGAGATCTGGGCCTCACCCTGCTCCGCTCAGGCTTTCCGTGACCTGCTCTCCCCTCAGTGCAGGCGTGAAGCCACCACACGTGCTCCTTTGGCAGGCCATGGTCATGGGTAAGGGGTCCGTGTCTGCAGGTCGGGGGTGTTCACTGGAGCATTTTTGTAACCAGTAGCAAGCACTGCACCAACTGGGGGGCTGGAGGCAGCTTAATTATTAAGATCACCTATTTACGGAATGGGTCTGTATTTATTTATCACCAAGTGACAAGAGTTGCTAGGCAAATTCATAAGGCAAACAGGAGAAATGTTAACCTACTTACGAGCACGGCGCTTAAGTACTGGCCTTTACACTCACATAATAAATATGCTCGTTATACACTTTTTCTCCCTTTAATAATATCCTGGCTCTCTAACGCATCCTCTCCCCTTTCTCTCTTAACATTTTCCTGAGGGTGCCTGATGATAATGAACCGGCATTTCCTCACCAAGCTTGTCCTTTCAGCCCATCATTCATCCTCCATTAATTCATGAAGAATGTATTAAGTGCCAGGTGCTGGGACTACGACAGCTTATTAGTGCAAGAATTCTGTTTGCGGGGTTTCTGTTCTAATGGGAGGAAATCATTTCTCAAGAATTAATCCAATAAATAACAATTTCACTTAGAGAGAGACAGAGAGAGAGAGAGATAAGGGGCATTTATGGATATGAGAGGGAGGTCATAGCAGGTAACAGAAAGGAGCCGTGCGCACGACTACCTGAGGAAGAGCTTCCCAGGTACACGGCACAGCAAGGTTTTACCCAAACGAAAGAAGGACCTACCATAGACTCCTACTATGATTAAAAAAAAATCAAGATTTCTTCTTTTGGTTTCTGGAACACTCCAAGCTGTTTTCTTCCTAAAGGCCTTGCACATTGTGTTCCTCTGCCTGAGCCCCTCTTGTCCCTGTCCTTCCCAGAATGATTCGTTTTTCAGGTCTCAGTTCCAAGCCTCACTTCTCCAGAGAAGTGTGTCTGAGATCCTCCCCAGGCAGCTCCTCCTCTACGAACATCTGCTTTACCTCTGCAAAGCAGCGGCTTGCCTGTGTGTGCAAGGCGAGGTTACGCAGTGAAGGCCCTCAGAACAGTTACTGAGTGGGTGGATGGCCTAAGGAATGGACCAGGATAGTCGCGCACAGAGCACCCAAACAAACCAGCAAGGCTGAGAAGTAGGAAAGGGGTGGAGGAGGAGTCCAAAGGAAGGAGGGAAGGAAGGAAGGAAGGAAGGAAGGAAGGAAGGAAGGAAGGAAGGAAGGAAGGAAGGAAGAAGGAAAGAAGGAAGGAAGGAAGGAAGGAAGAAGGAAAGAAGGAAGGAAGGAAGGAAGGAAGGAAGGAAGGAAGGAAGGAAATTCTGATAAACCAAGGTTTGAAAAAGAAAGAGCAATGGAGGAAGGAAAACCTGCCAATGGAGGCCAAGCAGAGGGGCTGGCCCCGAGGACAGTGTCAGAGGATAAGCCAGTGAGCAACCTGGACAGAGAAGCCCAATCCCAAAGCCACAGCTGCTGTGCACACAGCATGCCCACGAAGGCTTCCGCCCTCTTCAGAGGGACAGAGCTGCCCACGACCCCCGACCCGAGGCCCAAGGGTCACCGCTATCTACTGCAGCATCCTCTGCCTTGATACTCTGAGCTGCAGCTAGAGCGTCCACTCCCAGCCCCAGTTACACATCAGCCCTCACTCAGTGGGTCTTTTCCTTCTGCATCTATTCAAATCCAGCCTTGCCCCCCACCTACTCTTAGAACAGGAGGCCAACCATCCACCTTCTAGCGCTGTGACAAGGTGCAGTTTGTCAAGTTCTCCCCTTGGCAGTGTCCTGCCCGCCAGGGCACTCAGAGCACCAGATGTGGCCAAAGCCCCAGGCACGGGGACAATGGCCGCATTTGGAAGGGTGAGAGCATGACCGGCTCAAGGCCTCGGATCCAACAAACCCAGCAGCAGGGCGAAGGCCTGAGACGGCCCCGAGCCCCGCCTGCTTTGACAGGAGAGACTTCCAGCTGATGCCCTGCATTTTGTTGTGTGGCAAATGGATGTGATATGGGAGGAGAGGAAGACAGAACCCGAGAAAGGGCACCCGAGCCTGTCAGGGTGGCCCCAACAGATGGGGCCATCGGGAACAAGATAACACAGGTTGCAATCTCAGGGGCAGCTGCCCAAGCGTGACTTCCTTCTCATGGAAAAAGAAGAAATCCTCCTTGTCCTGAGAAGCACAAGACAGACAAATGTGCCCAAGGAGAGCTTGAGGATTGACTGCCCTCACTGGGCTCTTCAGAGGACCCAGGGCGTCAGTTCAAAGTGCCACAGCAGGCAGAGGCTGACTCCTTGTCCCCTGCCTGGGCTGGAAGAAGACAGACAGGAACCGAGGACCCTACGTGCCGGCCACAGGCCCAGGGCGCCCAGGTGGCTGACTGGTGTCACTTTGGACAGCTTTCCTCTCAGAGCTATTTTTATCTCAACTTTCTTTTGCCAGAAAAATGATGAGTCTTCAGCCCCCTCTCTCTCCCTGGGACTTTTTTTTTTTAATGTATCCATAAAAGTATATCTCTAGGACAGAGTTGCTGTTTTCAACATGTGGATAATTGATTTGTTACGACACACAAAAGAGCATTCATTTGTCATCTCAAAACAACCCGGGCCCTGGTGCCTCCGCCTCCCGAGATGAGCGTGGAGGCCCTTGACTTATTGCTGCCATTAAATTGAAGGGTTCGGCTGATTATTTGGTATTTCAGAATTCCTTATAAATCACGGCCTTATTTTGGTGATTACGATTTTAAAAAGAGATGCTTGATTTATAGGCAACGTCAGGAAGGAGGCAGGAGGAGGAGGAGCGGGCAGCAGGTAGCAGAGGCTGGAGGCCCAGTGGAGACATAACGGTACCGGCCCTCTGACACACTGCCCGCTCCTCAGCAAATCGCAGCCAGCCAACGCGCCCACACCTGGGGGGCCTTCGTCCCTGGAGGTTTGGCAGATAGATACATACAAGCAGGGAAGGGAAGTCTGCAGCCCCCTGCAGATCGATCAATCGGGAAGGGCCCTTCCGCTCCTCCTCCTGCCTACCTCCCAGCTGGGGTAGGAGAGAGCGGAGCTCCACCATGAAATTCACTCTATCGTCTTGCGCAGGCAGGCTAGAGTCTGGGCTCCCCGAGAAAGCAAAGGAGCAGAGGACGGGCTCCAGCCGGACACAGCTAGATTCTGAGATGCAACAGAGCAGAAAATGACTTCTTCAGCCCCAGCGAGTCCATCCATCAGCTCTCTTTATTGACAGCCAAAGCCAGGCCCACCCATGAAGGCAGGCCCTGCAGAGGCATCAGCCACAAGGCCAAGCCTGGAAGCTTACAGCTCACAGAAACTCGCCTGCGGCGTGCAGATCTGCTCCATCGCATTAAAAAGTCATATAAAACGAATCATGGGAGGGCCAGGGAGATAGTTCAGCAGATTAAACACTTGACTGGCAAGCTCAAGGTCCTGAGTTCAATCCTTGGTACTGTGCGCGTGCACGTGAGAGACAGAGAGAGAGAGAGAGAGAGAGAGAGAGAGAGAGAGAGACAGACAGACAGACAGACAGACAGACAGGGAGAGAGACAGAGAGAGATAGAGGGACAGAGAGAGAGATAGAGACAGAGAGACAGAGAGAGGAACAACTTTGAGGGTGGATAGGGTGAAGGGGTACCTGCCGCTGCGTCAGGTCTCTCCGAGCTGCAAGGTGGCATCTGAAATGTCTTACTCTGGGAACATGGACCTTTCCTGGCCTCCAAGAAGAAAAGGGATGTGTTAGTGGCCCCACCCCACCTGCTGGGCTGTGTTCAGGGTTTAACCTGGAGTGCGGACAGACAGATGCTCAGGTGGGAGGAGGGTGAAGCATACAGAGCTTGTCCTGCAGGGAATCTAGAGGGAGAAGAGCAGGCCAGAGTGCTCCACACATCCAAAGGTCATCCTAGGGAGAAGGAAGCCGTTTATTTGGTAATTGCTTGGGAGGGGAGCACGGACACTGCTGGTGGAAGCTGCTGATAAGTGGGTCTCGGTTCAACATCACTCAGCAGTCAGAGCTCTCAGGGCTGAGGGGAACGGCTGGAGGTGAGGACCCTGCAGTGCAGAGTGCTAAATGACAGCCCGGGTGGCCGGGCGGGAGCCTCCAGGCGAGGAAAGTAAAGCCAGGTACAGTGTACAGTTCTCTGGCACTGTCAGACTACATGGTTCTGTGGCTTAAATTCACACGAAAGTGTGAATGAATGGTTGACAGACTCTTTTCAGAGAGCGCATCGCATTAGAATCCGAGAGCTCAAGAAAGTGATGGATATGTTACTAGATCCGTAGGTGCCCTTAAAAGAAGAAATGGTCCTGAAAAAAATGATGACTGTGTTTCCATTTTTGCACTAAACTCACTATCCTAAACTGAAGAGGAAGTGACATAAAGGCTTAAAGCAGATATGTTATCACCAGTGTGTGGGCTTAAGGTTGTGGCTGTGACACTTGCTGGCACTGCAGCCTGGGAAAAGGGAACCCTTTCTGAGACTCGCTTTTCTCATTGGTCAAGTGAGGAGCCCGGTAGTGCCGGCTTTGTAGGAATCAGTAAGAACTTAGTGAGACCATTTATGTAAAGAACTTAGCCTACTGCTTGACACACAGCAAATACTGAATCACAGTAAGTTGTTGTATTGCAGTTTCTTAATTCCAGAAGGCAAGCGTTGCTTCACTTAATGTTTCTAAACATGATAATAGATGTTCACATTGAATGTATCACTTTTCTCCCTCCAGCAAAGAGAGAGACTGCTTCCAGCAGAGAGGTACAGCCCATGATGGAGATGAGACGGAGACAAAGCCAGAGAGAAAGAGACAGAGAGACAGAGACAGAGTCAGAGACAGAGCGAGAGTGAAAGAGGAGATACAGAGAGAGACAGAGACAGAGAGAGACAGAGACTGAGACAGAGATAGAGACAGTCCAAGTCAGAGACAGAGGAGACAGAGAGACTGATTTGCAAATGTGTGGTGTACTTTACAAATAACAGCATCTTAGAACCAAATCCATGTCCTTCTCTGGGCAGCCTCTCGTGAGTACCAGGCTGACTCCCTGCTGAGAGAATAAAAAGTGAATTCTACCACGCCTGTTGATTCCACGTCCTGTGCAAGGAGGTCCTTCCAGAATTTAGCGAACAATATAAGCGACCACTTACCTCAGCTTTCTGCATGCCTGGCGGTGGCTCTGTGCTAAACATCTGCACAAACCCACCTCATTTTGCTCTCTTATCAACCGTGGAAGTGAGTGTTATGCCCCAGGGACCCTGAGTGTTACGACGCTTGCTCTAAACACATCACTGGCAAATAGCATAGCAAGTTTGCGAACCAAGACTTCTGACATTTTTACCCATGTTATTTCCCAGGATGTTATAAGAAAGATGGGAATTGTAGGTTTTCTTAACTTTCAAGTTATTTGCTCTCAGGGTGACACAGCTTAGGACACACAGTGGTTCCCTGTGGTGTGGGGAAGGGGCCCTTAGGGCCTACAGACTCCCACTTCCCACCCCATGTAGACTTTCACACACTTCCAGGGGTGCTGACACACGCATGTACTCACACCATACACCCACACGC